>JAEQBH010007502.1:0-54092 GCA_016808115.1 Tetrastigma voinierianum | reverse complement strand
AACACACAACTAACATGCCAAAGAAACAATCAACCTAATCGAACAAAACCCACTCAAAGGCACTACGAAACTAGACGAGCATGTAAAAGACATAAGATATTACAAGACATCAAACTATATTTCAAAAGAATGATAACTCCCCCAAACTTAACACATGCATTGTCTCAATGTATGAAATATTAAAAGTAAGAACAGAGGAGTCCCAAGGATGATCAAGCAGATCATTAGCTTTGTCTAGATGAACTCTCCCAATCATATAATCAGCTCCAAAGTCTTGCAAAACACAAAAAAAAAAAAAAACCAAAATAAACAAAAAAAAAAAAACAAACAAGATCAATATGCAAAAGATAGTAAAACAACAAAAATAACAAATGGATAGAAATCCTTATTGAGCTCGGGTTGCCGCCAAGAAGTTGCTCCCGCTTTTAGAGTCCAACTTGACTCCTATGGAGAAGTACAAGAGCCTTTGGGGTCATTTATTATCCATCATGGCCAATTTGTTCACGAACAAGGATTTCACGTACATGACTATGATTGAACCTTAGGTTTGATACCACTTGTTTGAAACTTAAGGACCTAACTATCTCAACATTAGTATAATAGTGTTATTTTCGGGCTTCCCACAAAAGACCTCATACCAATTGGATATTGTCCATACTTGTTAACACCTAATTTTTACGATATTTAACCCATACGGGACTTCGTGAACACTTAACAACTACAAAAAAAAAAAAAAAAAAAAAAAAAGGGATTCATCATTACTAATCATTCACTACATTCCATAGATTTGAAACTCAAGTCATTAGCTTATTTATACTAAGTCACTTTACTTCGAGACATTATGATCTACAAAATATCAAACCAATCAAAACATATATCGAAGGAGATTTAAAATGAAAAAATAATTATGTATCTTGAGGTCAGTAGTCTCATCATGACTAATTCATATGTTCTTCCACTTAATTTTCACACATAATCAACCTCTTGACCTTTAAAACATTCTTTTGATAGTCTCTTCATCTTGTCAAGGTTAGTTGTTTTTCCTTGTTGGAAAATTAGGTTATTTGGAGTAAATTTTGATGGATCAATTATACTAAAACATACATGGAATTTTGATACATCAATGCACACACCTCACCAATCCATTAGAAAATGGTTGAAGATGCTAGGAAGCAATAAAGTGAATTAGGAGACACTCCACCGTAAATTCTGAAATGAAAAGATTATTGCAATTTTTTTTGCACTATCATAGCTTATAATTTCAAACCTTTCCCCATTTCACTAAATATGACCCAACTAGTCTCAAAATAATTCTTAGTTAAATAAGGCAACCACACATACCTTGCAATTGACGTGAAGAACTATATTGGAGATGTTAGCGGTGTGCTTTCGGGGCAATCAGGTAATCAGGTGCTCTAATCATAGGCTGAGTTGACCTAGATAAGAGTAAGCTCTCAAGGGCTTTCTGCCAGGTAAGCGATCGGTAGGTATAGAAAGTGGATTGATGCCATGTGGAGAGAATAATCAGTGGTACTTTGTCTCGGAGGGGAGGTTTGATAGGTATGCACTCAAAGTCCTCATGGTTTGAATAAGATAGGACGAATTATCACTCAATAAGTGTGGATAATATCTAATCGTATGAGGCCTTAGAGGAACCTCATACCAAAACCATGAGAGCACTATATAATACAATTGTGGGGGAGAGATAGATTCATAAGTTTCTAATAGTAGTCATCTTTAGGTTTATTTATAAAGTTGACACTAGGGATTCAATTTTGGTGCTGCTATGGTGTCTCAGGCACTTAAATATGTTCCAAGCCAAATATCCTAAAATAGCTAGTACTAGGGATGGTTTGTTCTATATATATATATATATATATATATATATATATATATATAGACACACACACACATTTGTATATATATGACTTTGAAAATGTATCATATAAAAATATAGCCTAGATTAGCTCTTTTTATAGGCTAATTAATGTGTGAGATTTTCTCTTGTCTCACTTTAAAATGAGTTAATTTCTTATATGCTATATTCATAAAATATTAACCTAAAAGGGTTTTGGTGAACATTTTAAGTTACAACTAATCAATCCATGTAATTTTAATATCTAGAGTCTAGGTCAGATTTTAAGGAGTACTTTGATTAGTGTCTTTCCATGAATTTCTATGCATTCTTTATTTTATTCGATAAAGTTCTCTTTGCTTTGAATTGGCATATATGATGAAAATCAATTCCCTGGTCTCTTGCTAATTTTTTTTTTTAAAAACTCAAGGATATGATAAAGAAGACATGGAAGAAGTACATATTGGATAAGAAATAAAATGGAGGATATCTAAATAAAATAAATAAAGAAAAAAGATAACTCCACTCAAAACTAAACTCCTTAGATATCATACTTGTTTAATTGTTAATGATGTTGTACTAATATTTATAGTAAACCAATGAAATTAAATTTAAGGAGTCTATACTTACAGTGTTTTGAGCAACAAAATGATTTTAAATTTCATTACAACAATAGCTTGGTGAAAAAAATTGATGATGCCTAAAAAACATGCATATGGGCCCAGAACGTAGACCCAAGAGACAAACCACCAACAAGGCTTAAGGTGGGCTTAAGGGGCAAGCTTGGAAGCGAGCCCAACGTGAGAGCTCTACCATGACTGTGTGATCTGATCATTTAAGCACGCGAGCCCTGCTAGAAACCAAGCCCGCCCGCCGATAAATAGTAATATGGATGGTCCACAAATTCACCAAACGAGACATATAAAAGGGAAGTACTAGCTCTTCATGATCCGCTCTCCACTCATTGAGGGAGGAAGGATCTCTCTACGATCAATAATTCCTAACTCATCCTTTAATATTTAGTTGACAATAAGGAAAGAGGGATTCTACCTAGTCAGGCATGTCGACGCTGCCTAACAAGGAAAGTCATCGCGATCACCCACGATAAATACCGAAATCTCCACGTAAGAAAGGTACTAATCATAAAAACTATCAATAATTGATCTTTTCCTCTTTTTTGTAAGAAAGAAATCGACTTAGTGATCTGGAGAGGCTACCGGCATTCCCCACGACCACCCTTTCTTACGCAGGTTAGCATCGATCCGGCCCGATTTAATCCAGCCAGCTGGACTCAAAGAAGCTCCAAAATGCCTTCACAGGAAAAAGCACCATCGGGCCATGTATTGCTCGTGGGAACAACTGTTCCTTTACAAATCAATTGATTTCTTAGTGACTGATGGTATCGACTCGAAACATGAGCAAGAGTCACGCCAACCCCCTGAGGATGCAAGACCAACAAGACGACGTTGATAGCAGACACCAACGAGATGGAGGCATTCCATCTCGTCAATCAGCGTCTGCTAAGGGAGCGACAGAACTCACCAGAGAAGGGCAACGCGCACAAAAGGCACAGCTCAAGGCGCGAATACCATTTCACAGAGGAACAAGAATACCTCAAGGCCCCCCGAGACGCCACGAGGAGGAGGAAATACGAACTAGGGAGCATGATCCCTACATACTCGTGGGATGGTCAAGCAATGAGGGATGCCCGCAGAATGATCCGAGGTGATGAGCCAACCCCTTATCAACAAAAGAAGGGGGAACAATCTTAGGAGCAGCGGTTCCAGGACATCCAAAGAGAGCTCAGCCACATGAAGAAGGCTCTAAAAGGTAAAGCCCTAGTCTCCATGGATGCTCTGGTACAGGAAACGGAATCCATATTCACGGTCGGGGTGCTACACTTCCCTATCCCGGCTAAATTCAGGATGATGTAGATCGAGGCCTTTGATAGGACAAAGGATCCCGTAGACCACCTCAACACCTACAAGACTTAGAGGGAGTTGCACGGATACTAGGACCCTGTGCGATGTAGAGCCTTTTCCATCACGCTAAAAGGCTTAAGATCACCGTTCAACCAGCCAATCTCATCCTTGCAGAGCTCTCCATCGCTTCGTATCCCACTTCATTGAGCCCTGACGCATATGAAGTCAGCTACCACCGATAGTAAAGCAAGGCCCATAAGAGAATATGAGGTCCTACGTCCATATGATAAACTCGGAGTCATTAAAGGTAGACATCCCATATGAGAAATTTTCCTTCACCGCCTTTATCGTTGGGCTAGGCATACAGTCCAAAGACCTAATGTTCTCAATCTCAGAACTGCAAGCATGGCCAAGGTGCTCGCCAAAGCAGAAAAATACATCAACGACGAGGAGGCACTTATGTCTAAGCAAGGAAGCTCTTCCGAGCAAAAGGAGAAAAACAAAGACGAGAAGAAACGAGACCAAAGCCCCAGAAGACGAAAAGACCGAGACAAATCTCCACAGAGGAATAGAAAGATAGAGATCGATCTCCAAAACGGCAGACCGTCGTGGACAAATTTCAGGTCCACCCCATCCCAAGCCGTGTGCTCCTCGTAGCACTCCACCCCGCCAGCTTCACCCCTCCGATGGCCCCTGTCTCAAGTCCGGGATGGACGAGGTGCAACAAGAGAAATTTTTAAGGTAATGGGCCGATGAAGACGAACTCAAAGAAAAAGAGACACGACCACCATCACAGTTCCTACATGTGATCATGGGTAAACTAAACATATGATCAGATTCAACTAAAGAAAGAAATCGAATTCCTAATTACGGGGACATCTCCTCGTCGTTGGCTCTAGAAGGTCTAACCAGGCACTCCTCCACCACCTCGCCAACTGCCACCAAAGATCAACGACTTCGAGAGATCAATGTGATTTTCGGGTGATTCGTCGATGGTGGGGAATCCGGTCACCCAGAAGGCTCACCTACTCTACATCGATCGTGAGACATCGAGGTACAAACCGCGGTCCAACCTCCTCGGGTCGTGGATACCACCGTAACCTTCGACTCACATGAAGGCTTCAACATCCCTATGACGACTCCTAAGCAATAAGGGTCAATGCGCGCTAACAAAATAGTTCACATGCGTCCCGACAACAACGTGAGCTCAACCGACATCATCTCTTCAAGATCAACGATTGACAAAATGGGCATCGGAAGGGAGAAGCTGGAACCGGTAAACGCCCACTTACTGGGATTCTCCGGAGAGAAAGTGCTACCCCAGGGTCAATACATACCGTACTCACTTCGAGACCCCCATGCCGTGCCACAACGACGATAAAATTTCATAGCATACAACATGTTACTAGGCAAAGCCTCAATGCCATAAAGGCCATCCCTTCCGCGCATTATATGGTTGTCAAATTCCTTACGAAGAATGGAGTATGAATGGTTCGAAAGGTGCCACGGTAAATAGGAGTGCTACTTGACGCTAATGAAACAGCAATGGACAATATCCACATGGATGAGCCTGCCATGAGATGAATCGACACCCAACCAACACCCTTAGAAGAGTTGGAACCAGTAAAACTTGACAACCAACCTGAACACCTCGCCTACATCATCCAAATCGTCGAGGACATCAAAGACTCCTCATCCACTTCTTAAAGCAAAATGGGGAAGTATTCGCCGGTTGAAGAGGACGTGGGAGGAATGGACCCAAAGAAGATCACCTACGTCGACGTCACCCCTCCTTCAAACCCGTTAAAACGTAAAAATGAGGTGTTTCACCCAAAAAGAATCAAGGTGATTAACGAAGAGACCAGAACTCCTCTAAGCTCCTGCCATCCAGAAGTAGATTATCCCGACTAGTTAGGTAATGTTGTTCTCATCAAGAAGGAAAATGGAAAAAGGCGATCAAGATTGACTTTACCGATGTTAACCGAGCTTGCCTGAAAGATAGCTTTCCGCCCGCATGAACCTCATAATGGCCGCCAACGCTAGCCACGAGCCTCGCCGCGATGCTTTCTAAGTTATAATCAGATAGGAATGGACCCCAACGACCAAGAGAAAACCTTATTCGTGAGCGACAGTGAACGCATCGCTATCGTGACGCTTTTGGTTGAAGAACTGGGCCAATTTATCAAAGGTCAGGTAAACGTAATGTTCCAAAACATATTGGAGCAAACCATGGAAGTATACATAGACGACATGTCAGAAGCCGGGCCAAGGTCGAGCTCCATCGACCATCTAATTCGAATCATTCCAGCCTTAAAGGACTACAAGATGAAGTTAAACCCAACCAAGTGTGCCTGGGAGTCTCCGTAGGGAAGTTCTAGATTTATACAACAAATATGAATGTGAGGCAAATCCGTACAAGATAAAATCCATGTCCCATGCAACCACCCTAATATTAAAGAAATTCAATAACGAGAGAATAGCCGCACCAGTCGCTTTGTGTCCGCATCCATGACAAGTGTCAACCCTTCTTCAAGTTCGGTAGAAGGCCTTTACCGAGATACCCACCAGGAAGAGGCCATCTCTAAAAACTTACTTAAGCTCCCTCCTATTCCGGGTAAGCCCCTTTGAGGGGGGAACTCCCACGCCTACTTAGTAGGTTCGACTTCAACTAGTGCCACCGTCGAGCCGGGATGTGAGCGCAACAAATGGATCTATTATTACAACCGGTACGGCAAGATGAGCAGAGGGAAATGTATCCAAAGATGGAAAAGCTAGTTCTAGCATTCAGACTCATCTAGGGAAGGCCGCAGAAATTTCGACCTCAATAAGAAACCTGAGCTTGATATTAAAGCCACGTGAGCCTGGCCTGGTCAAGAGCCATGTACCTCAAATAAAAGAGCTACTGAGCTCGCTTTTAAAAGCCTAGCAAATGCAGGAGCCAATGTAGCTCGCTTAAATAAGAGCCGTATTTAGTTCACAAGAGCCATGTGAATTCAATCAATAAGAGCCCAGTAGCTTGGTTTATTAAGAGCCATGTAGCTCAATTCAATAAGAGCCACGTGAGCCTGGCCAATAAGAGCCTAGTAGCTCTATTTGTTAAGAGCCATAGCTCATTTCCAATAAGAGCCATGTAGCTCACCAATAAGAGCCACGTAGCCTGGCTTCAATAAGAGCCACGTGAGCTCCGGGCTCAATAAGAGTCACGTAGCTCAGTTCAATAAGAGCCACGTAGCTCATTTCAATAAGAGCCCGCAGCCTTAGTTCAATAAGAGCTCGTGAGCCTGGGCCAATAAGAGTAACGTAGCTCGCCTCAATAAGAGCCCAAGAGGCTCGGGGCCTATAAGAGCCCAAGAGCTCGCTCAATAAGAGCCCAAAGATCGAGGTCAGCAAGACTGTGTACATGATTTGCTATCACCAACCAAATATATTAAAGGAGACGAATGTCCATGGTCTATGACCCAAAGCAAAATGATTAAAGAACAGTCAAATGAAGATAAAGAAAATATTCTGCAGATGTTCTGAAACATCCATCACAACCGGCGTTTAAGAGTTCGTTACAATAACGTTAACAGAAATCAATGTCACGATCTGAGTACCAAAACAACAACTAACCACAAGAGAATGTTCGGTCCAACACTACAGACGATGATATTCATCATATCCCAATCCGCCCATCGAGATAACGAAGTATCCAAACACGGTCGCTTATTGAGTTTGATTTCGCCCGAGAACCCATACGAACCAACCCAGAAAATCTGTTAACCGAAGGCGATCAACGGAACATACGTTGGTCTACTTCGATCCTTTAATCATCTTCTGAATCAACAAGGTCGTTCGCCTGATAATAATCCGGTTTCCACGGATTTTAAGAAGGCTCCATCCAGGTCACCCGCCAGAAGTTTCAATGGACGCATATCGCGGTCGATGTCAACTTCATCCGCAACAACAGTTCGTCTTCGCCACCCGATCCTATTTCAGTTTAACGCAGAACTCAATCGGTTTGTCGATCTTTATTCCAGCGTTTCGCAATGCGGTGCGTTAGATCGATTCATATCAACCCGGAATGATCGAGTTCAAGCTCGGCACCATCTGCGGTCGTTAAAAATCGTTTATGATGGTTACCATTTAACAGAGTTCAACGTCGGTTCTTCTTCCGCCAGTTGTTCATATAGGAGCTAAACATCGTAGATAAGATAAAATGAATGTAGTTTGAAACAATGAAGGGAATGAACAACAAAGGCGCCCTGACATAATGTTACACCCTAAGATAACAAGCCTTGAGAACGGAGCACAGACACGGCCTTCTGAGTTGTAAAGTCCAGAAGATCGATATATTCGCGCGAGGCTCTGAGTTACGGTTATTAGCCTTCATCCCTCCCGGTTCCGAAGCAATCCTTTCCGAGATCAACCAAGAGTTGGGAAATCCAGAGTATCGTCGGCGCTGTCCACTTCGATTTTCCACATCCAAATATAGGATTCTTCCCGGTCATTCTTCCCCAGGCTTTTCGCGATTTTTAACCGGCAAAGTGTCGGTCGGTGTCGAGACGTTCAGAATCGTCAACAAATAACGGTTGAATGAATTTTTCCGCGTTTACGCATCCATACGACGTCAACTTTGTAAACATTTGGTTATAAAATAGAGAACGACTTTGATAACAAGAATCGTATTCATTCGAGAACTCTGATGTTAGTTTTAATCACCACAATCAGATCTCCATGGTCCGCTATGGTCGCGATCTCACGAGCGTTCGGCCTCGTTGTGCTGAATCCATCTGCGATTTTGGGATCCATCTTCGTCGCAAAGCGTTAGAACGGATCAGTGATCTCAAAACTGATCATCCAACTGGTTGTTAAGTTAATCACCAAATAGAACCTCAATATTCTGGGCTTATGGTCCATTTTCCTCGAGATCGCTTATAAATTAGGTCAGGTAATGGTTTGTAGTCCGCATTTTGGGACTGTTAGAATATTTGAATCTGTCCTACATCACAGCAAACCATGATGTCGTTGTGAATTTTGCTTTAGCATTCTGTCACAACTGGTTATGATCAAGTGTCATCATTACTAGATAATGAACAATCAAAAGTATTTTAACATTTACATGAGATCAATCAGCATGGGTAATGGCTATTCATATATCATTGAAAAGTTACTGACCATGGTAATTTGACATGCTGAATGAAACGTTGATATAAATGATGAGGCATGGTAACAAGGGTAATAACACAACGCTGTGGAATAACAACATGGGTCAAGAACACAATGGGTAATAACAACAATAATACAATGTAATAACAATAACAACAATAATAATAATAACGGGCAACAACAACGTGGGTGGGTAATAATACAACAACAATAACAACAACATGGCAAATAACAACAACAACAAATACAAAATAATAAGGTAATTTAATTATCTATCGTAAGACATCTCATTGAATTTTCTTCATACAAGAAGATGAGATCGTTCACACACTAATAAGTGGTGGATCATGTTGTCATGAATACCTATCATACGATGACATAACATGCAATCACATCTTATATCATTATGCATGATTTGACCATTCAACAAAAGATCACAACCAACAACGCGGTTTGTGTCAATATATGGCCTATATTACTGTGTAGACTTAACACAGTGTTTAGTGTGTCTCATGGTGGGCTAAAATGGACAACATCCCAAAAATGAGTCCTACGTTGCATAAAAGAAAAAGGAAACAGGAAAAAATACGCAGGGTTGGGTAGTAGCAAGGATAGATACTCCCTAGTGAAAATCCCAGACTTTGGTCAGCATAGTATCAGCGATGAAAGTTCGAGAAAGTGTTTGAATGGCCACGATGAAACCGAAATTTTCTACACACAAAACACATAGACTGGTAAAAAACAAGTGAACATCAGAGTTTGTCCAATGGAGTTTGGATTTATAAACAAAAAGCTTTGTTTAGGAAAATGGTCACTGGCGGGCGAATAATTACGCCAATTTAGCATATGCATGTGTGAGGGAGTTAGTGAGAATTTAGGACATGGAAAGGTGAGTCACATTCCCTATCCATGGCATGTAGACATTTGAGTAGGAAATGTGTGTATGTTTTTACTTGAATGTGTGGAATGGCATTGCATTTGCATTTAGGTGAGTAGCCCTCAGAGGAATTATTCTCTACTCGGGCATTGCCTACTTTGTAAAGGGGGACCATATTTTTGTAAAAGTAAGTGGTGCACTGGAGGATCGTGCTCCTTCGAGCTCAGATTCGAAGGATGAAAGGATGTGTATTTGATAAATATTTTTGTAAACTACATTAAACAAGCTATTGTGAATATATGCTGTGTATAAGAGTGTTGTAATAAACTCTTGCGGACTATCAGGATATAGTCTGATATCGTGGATATGGACAGATGGACCCCGTGTCACATTACTACTCTCGTTGAGACTCGGGATGGGTCATGGATATATTCTTATATAGGTTGTATATTTGGCAGCTCTTCAAAAGAGACTCAGCCGATTCTTGTGAAAATATGGATCCCGATAATAATTACAACAACAGATCAAACATCTAAATCCACAGAATTTATGGCCGGGATTTCCAAGCCACACCTGACTCGGTTTGTGAGCGTCACATCTTGGTATAGTGAGCCAGTAAACGACACCTTAGGAGCTCTGTGTGGGTATCCACAAGATGTCCCCACACATTTAGCTCTGCCTTTAGCTAGGTATCGCAGTCTAGGCAATACCGAATACCTGTGGATCATTGGCATGGGTTAAATCATTGTACTCGTGCATGGGGTGCATTATAAGGTTTTGTGTTCTAACATGCCTAATGTTTGTGTGTTACAAATTATGGAAAATATGCATGACAGGATGTATATAGTAAAGGATGGACACTAGTGGTTAGAGAACATAACCCAGTGGGTTTGGAAAATAAATGAAGAATATAGTTCTGTGAACTAATACTTATTAGTGTTTGGGCATTATGACCACAACTAAATAAGAAAGAAATCTCACTCTGCTATTTGACATGCCATGGCATGTCGAGGAAGGGACGCAGGCTCCAATAGATCGAGAAAATATCGAGGCCATGGAGATCACCTCCGATTCCAATAAAGATAAGGCAAGCAAATATCTTAACTAGAGGGTGAATCCAAAGTATGGTGGATCAAGGCCTCAGACATAGAGGCAATGACACGTAGAAGTTCCACGAGGTTCTCCAATGGGCATTTCGACAACTTCTAGACATGCAAGGCTCGAGAGTTCCTTGAATAAAGCAAGAATTAAATATTTAATGTTAGAGTATGTGGCAAGTCTAACGAGTTACCTCGCTTAATGACTATGAATAAATCGACATGGCTAAGGTGTATAAAATTTGATGATGGTCTGAAATTATCCATCCGGCAAGATTAAAGGATTTCTCCTCCATGAGATCGACTCTATGGTCGACAAATTTTGGCCACAGAAGAGAGATTGATGACAAACACACTTGCACCGTGATGCGTGTTAGTCAGCAAAGAGGAGAATCCATTCCTCTAGCCTTGAATAAGCAGAGGACTTCGTCACGAGGATTTTAAGGACAGGCTGCGAGGTTAGTAGGGCTAAGGTCAAGTCAGGGCATCTAGCCAGATGTGGCAGATGACATGCTATCATTGCCACCAGCCTTGACACATGAGATGGGATTGCCTATAGAGGTAAGGATCCTAGGGTTATGGGACACCTCAAATTCAAATCTCTGACATGCACATACACATTATCCTCTCATCCCAAAGATGGGCCAAGGAACCAAGATCACCCTGTGGTGTGGCACTGTGCATCGACATTTTCTCAGATTGTGCCGTAGAGGCTGCATGGGACAAGGCCTGCACAGGGCTCAGGTCGGACTTCTAGGACCTAGCATGTTAACACCCATCAGACCTCGACTAACCGGCAGATCAATCAATTATTCAAGGTATGTTTCTACTATCACACCTATGGGCAAGAGTATCTTTTTCGAAAAATGGCAAAGATAGTAAAATTACAAAAATGGTTCGTGAAGCCAGAAAATTTTCTAGATCTCGATGATAAACGGACTTCATCAGTTGGATTCGCCTCGGCAAATCTAGTTACCCGCATGAATTCCTTCTTACAATCGAGACAACCAAATTTTCACGATTTTCGGCCATGTGCTCTTATGACCCAAAAATGGATTTTTGAGAACAATCTGAAATTAGAATAAATAAATTGCAAATTTCATTTAAAATAATCAACTTGAACTCGGGATGAAATAAATATTTCGGAGCAAAACTGGAGACAAAAGGGTTAAGTAACATCGTGTAACGTGGGCCTTGTCTTTAAAACTTAAGGATAAGTTAGAAAAGGTCAAATTGGAGAGAGCGTGAGGGGATTTGCTATTGAAAAATAAATAAAAAAAATAGAAACGTGAGAGAAAGAAATAAAGCATTGGGTGTCAATGTGTGTGCTCTAACATGTTGACATGAGATGAACTGTTTTATGCAATGGCCATTACATGGCTTGCTTGTGTGTGTCATTGCTTGATCATAGAATGACATGTCAACGTTACGTCGAAAATATGTGCATACTGAGATGAAGGACAGGAATGACATAGATTTATGGAAGTCACATGCAATGATGTGATTCACCATGACACGGTAAAGTAGTGTGGATCAGGTTTGTTCATGTAGCATTCATTATGCATGTGACATGAGATATGCGAACATGCAATTTAAGATGTTGCACTCGCATAAGCATGGGGACATCGTGATTAAACGGGTGTGAGTGCATGGTTGGTAAATCGACATATTGTGTTTGGTGTCTGATGGTGGGTTTCAAATGCACCAACGCCCAAAATGAGCCCATGGTTGCATAAAAGAAAAAGGAAATGAAAATACGTAAAGGTGTAAGTAGCAAGAAGGGATAGATACGCACTGCGGTGAAAAACCCGGTATTCTCGGTTAGACATATGTATACAAAGATGAAAGTTTGTGAAAGTGTTAAGGCATGTGGGGCTCCACTGTGACCCTCGAAAATTTGCTACTCACAAAAACACATGGGACTTGGTAAAGAAGTGAATATTAGAGTTTGTCTAATGGATTTTGATTTATAAAGCAAAGCTATTGTTTAGGAAAATGGTCATTGATGGAGCATAATGATTTGCCACACTTAGCATATGCATGCGTAGGGAGCGGTAGCACTCGAGACATGGGAAAGGTGAGTCACATTCTCATCCTCGGGATGTAGACATTTTAGCTGGAATGTGTATGTTTTTACTTGAATGTTCCTGAATTACATTGCATGTGCACTTAGGTGAGAGCCCTTGTAAAATATTTCACTCAGACATTGCTCACCCTCATTGGACCATATTTTAAAGTAAGTGGTACACCTGAGGACGACACTTTGAGGCCGTGATTTTGGTACAGCCAGGATGTAGTTTGATAAATATTTTTGTAAACAAATATTAGAACAAGCTAATGATTATATGTTCAGATAAGAGTGTTGTAATAAACACATATGGACTATTGTGATATAGTCAGATATTGTGGATATGGGCAGATGGACCCTGTGAGACACCCCTTCTCAAGTCCGACATGATTGGCGGATCCGAACCTGATCCGGGGTGCTCTGATACCACTAACTTGTGACACCCCTTCCTGGTCCGACCTAATTGGTGGGTCCGAATAGGATCTAGGATTATATGTTTTCTATAACTTATAAACTTTAAGCTTTTCATTCATATAATGTTAAACATTTAACTTGAACCATATTCTGTAACAGCGGATACAAAATACATATACAAGCTCCATATGGAAGTGTTCAACATTTACATTGTTTACAAAAGAAACAAAAGGCATATACGTTTATACCAAAAATCACTAATCCCTAGCGATGTGTCGACCTGGGTCGACGTGGATCGCCCACTCTCCGGGGTTTCCTTCCTCAGATGCACATGATGAAACACCCGTGGTGGGAATTTACACATATGGACGACCTCTAACAAGGGTCATCCCACTTTAAACGTATGCATATCTTTATGACACATATATTTATCCATTTCTCATGTCTACTTTCTTTCTCATAACATTTTTCTTTTCTTATCATATTTCATATACTTTTCGTGTAATTTTATACTGTATTTCTTGTTCTTGTAACTATATATTAACATTGTATAGCAGTGTTATGCTTCTCATATCATATACTTTATACATTCCTTTACATATACTTTTCATTTTCTTTATGTTCATAATGAGAATACCATTGTGTAAGTGGATATTTGAGATAAATCAGATGTACCCGAAGGTACTCTCGTTGTATGAGACAAAGGATCTCATGGATTAGTGCCCAAAAGGCTATTTTGAGCCATGTTTATCTTGGTGTTTGAGAACTTTTTGTGTACTAATCAACGACTAACTCCAATTGGCACATCAATGTCCCTATTTATACTACTAATCACATTTGCGGGCTGTTTTTATAGTTTTTGCAAGATAATCAAGAAAAAGTTCAAGCCAATCCAAGCACGAAGAATCCAAGCCGAACTAGTAGCTCACGACATAAGTCGGAAGGAAATTGGGGCCATAAGCTGAAGAAAATTGAACATCAGCAGAATTTGTAGGTTGTAAATTTTCAACCTATGATGCCTCCAATTAATTTGCTGATCTTTTGTGACTTTTTCCTAAACTACCCCTATGTATTTATGGTAGTTCGACATTTTGTAATTTCCCCCTTGACTTTGAGCAAGATATAAGCCTCACTAAGCTCAGACAGAGGACTGGATGTAATAAAATCGCGCCAAAGCTTTTAAGCTCCCACATTTCTTCTTATCTCTCGATTTTCTCCTCTTTTTCCTTCATTTTTCATTCTAAACACCCCTTGAGGATGACAATCAAGGGATGGTTGCCTAAATCCCTTCATCCTTGAAGAGGAAGGCCACTAGGCCAAATTTCTGAGGTAAACTGGTGTCCTCTCTTTTCAACGCGCATGCGCGAAGTATGATCATTTATGTCTTCAGATCTTGCCTCAACCTTAAATCCTTATGATGTACCCTGATTGGCCAGTACTTGGCAAGCTTTTAAGGCTCAGTGGATGCTTACCACTAGATCCATTGAGGCTCGCTTAGTTGCCATTTATTTGCCTCTGCAGGTTAGGTCAAAGGATCATTTTTACTGCTTTGAAACATAAATGACCAATAAATGCTCTATCTCAAGAGAAAAACTTTTAGGGTTCACTTTTATGGCTAAATGAAGATCCGGTTCGAGAAATGATTATAGGTCATCCTCCCCAACGCGAGGAAAAGGGTCTGAGGACCCCTCAGTCACCCTAAAACTTCAAACCCAGTGGCCTGAGACTTCAAGGAGTTCTTTTTACATTCTATTTGCATTTTCGCTTCAGAGTTTTCAAACCACTCAATCACACGCTTTTAAAACCCCAAATCCAAAGTGAAATCACCATTTTACATCAATTGTGAATCATTTTGCGCGAAGAAAACCTATCCTTGAGTTCGACCCTAAAACCACTATACTATAAGAGCTTTCATAATGATCGTAGGAATTTAGGTTACAAATATTGTTGATTCCGGAAAACACCTATCAAGTAAAGACGAATCATCCGTATGATCCAAATCCACGCTTATAGTGATCCAAATGGGATCTATGTCATTGACCCAAACGGGGCCTCGATATATGTATCTGTATGCTATAGAAATATGTCCCTATAGGCATGCCTATCTACCCAACTACACGGTCATAGGCAGGCAATTAGTATTATTATGTTTTCTTAATAATCTTTCATGTATTAAAAAGATATCTCATATACATGAATACCTACTGATATCATGTATACTTAGGAGATATTAATTATCAAATAATCTATTATACATGTTGAACTGTACTTTTTCATATAACAAATTTATCTACTTATTTGTACTTTTAAGAATTATACTTGTTTAGGAATTTACTATCCTATCATAGGGCATTAAGTTTGCCCACATCAAACACGCCGAGGTACAGTGGGTTTTTTTTTTACTTAGTTTCACTCTTATTTGAACCCTCATTAGTCATTCACTGTGTGGTTCCTATACTTTCGTGTATGAAGTCGGGCTTAAAATGTCAAAATATAAGAACCGGCTACAAGGAGCAAAGTGGGTATCGATACCACTTGGATTCGGCACCTGCATCGACTCTGCTCTAGTGAGTGGTAATGATACCACTCTTTGGATGGTGTACCGTGATCATTTGGTCTATGCATAAGTGGTACCGGTACCAATTCGTTGTGGTATCGGTACTAGTCGCGTAAATTGCCCGTAAATGGCAAGATTTTCCTCCTTTTACTCGCTTTCTTCCATACTCTTCCTCTATTCCATCTTACTAAAAACGACGCGAATTCCTCCCAAAATAACTCTAAAATGGGTCATAACCCATTTATCAACCAAACATGGAGATTAGTTAGGTTTGTTATAACCCAAACTCAACATTTGTAACTAAACCCAAAATCTATTCTCAAAGGGAGGACTCCATGCTCAACTTATACAAACTAGGGTTTTAACAACCCTACCTCCAACAATTCTAGGGTTAGGATGAAATCCTAACTAAACCCTAGATTTGGAACAAGCTATTATCCATACAATTCCATGGAAATCCATACAATTTCATGGAAATCCATACAAACTTTAGAATTCCATACCCAAAACCCTACTAATTCCATACCTTTGATCTTCATTAAACTCCTCTTCTCATTCTCTTTTTCTTCTTCTTCTTCTTCTTCTCTTCTCTTCTCTTCCTTCCTCTTTACGTTTTTGTTCTCTGCCAAACGAGAACAAACTTGATCTTATCTCTTTTTTATCGATTTCACTTTCCTTTATTTACTCATTCGTCCTCATCTTCATTTATTTGCAATTCAACTTATACTATACTGAAGTTTGCCATACAATTCATAGAGATTACGAATTTAGGTCGTAAATTGGTAAATGACTAATTTACCTTTGTTCACAGAGATAGTCCTGATAGGATTTTCGAAATATTCCGACTATATCGAGGTTTGCTTGATCCCTGTGACCGATGTCTTTAGGTTTTGTGGGTGTGTTTTGTATCCCAATAATTCTAAGTGGATTCGAATCGTGAAGGGACCAACAGTGTCCCATTTTATGGGTCCGAGATTTGGCCATTTTGTGTGTTGCTGTAAAATATTAAATAACATGTTTGCCAGAAAATCATGCTAATATATGCTAGTCGATGTATAACATGAATTGTATATATGTAAATTATATGTAAAAATTATAATTGTCCATGGTGTATTAACGTTTCATGTAGTACCATATATACATGTAAATATGAAGGAAAATGCATCGCATCATGCATTTCATATGCATGGTCACGCCATAGCCGAGCCGGGTGTGGGTGCATGTTATCGAGTATTCAATTCTGTTGCGAATGGGTCGTGGAGCTCCTAAATGGAACAAAGTCCAAGATTGAGACTCGCCGGAGTGTAAATTGATTAAATGATAAATTACATGTTTTAAAGTGAGTAAGTCGTAGATTCCCGTGGTGAAAGACCAAAAAGTTATTCATGGTTAGGACATGATTCCTCAAGATGTGGTGCCCGCGAAATGTTGGAAAAAGACGCGGCAAATGGCCCCGCAGCCGAAACCCGAAAATTCGTGGGTCTACAAAAGAAAAGAAAATCATGATTTAATAAATTAAAGATCGAGGGTCGGGGCCTGAACCCAAGCTGAGTCATCGGGTTAAACACCGATGACTTGTTTTTCACACTTGGCATTTCGTGTGAGGAGCTCTGGGCTGGGACTCAGCCGTGAGTATGAGGGGTCGTGATCTCATGCATATGCCAACATTTCCATATAATGTTGTATAAATCTGTACGAAATGTGATCATGTTTATGTATGCATCGCATGTGCATTTTGGTGGGGAGTAACCCTCAGAGGAGATTACCACTACCGGGCTTTGCTCACCTCTGCCGTGGGCCCCTTCGTGCATACAAAGTTCAAGCAGGTGTGGGTCACCGCATACGGGATGAGAGCCGATATAGTCTATGTATACTCAAGGGTATAAAAGGATCAGAACGGATCAGTTGATTAAATAGTCTATCATATATTTTTGTATATTAGTGAATTAAATATGCAGGAATAAGTCTCAATATATTGAGACAAATGAGTGTGATATTGGGACACCCGATATCCATGTGTTTTCGCAGTCGACGAAGTCGGGTACCGTGACCCCCCGGATAGGTGTCACAGAGCCATCCTGCATGTGCCGCCCCTAGACTCCTGGATCGCTCGTATAATTTTATGGCTAAGTCCACTCCTCTCGAAAGTGGAATACTGGTAACTCTTAAGGAATACATATGGAAATTCCTTTACTAATGAATTGCCACGTCACCATTTCGAGTCAAGTATCGCACAAGAATGTGTCACATCCTTCATAAATCTCCTAGCTCAGATAGCGAGATCACATCGACATTGCACTCTGCTCTATCGCCTCAGACTATCACCTTACCGTTGTGAGCATCTTAACACTACTATTCAATTCACACCAACGATAGCTCCTGCTTAGACAGCCCAATCCATTCCCGTAATCGTCAAATTCGAAATGGTAAGGGTATCAAATCGCTAGAAACTCTCGCCAGATAACAATGGCAATTCGTGATACGCTTATTTACACGAATACTATGCCCCAAATGGACTAGCTCACGCATGCTATATACTAATTTCTCCATCACGGTATCTTATCAAATACATGTTCAATGCATACATATGAACGGGTAGAACCAGTGGTTAATCAATGAATGCATCCCAATATCATATAGAGAAAATATAACAAAGAATCACTTCAGAGCATCCTAATCCACGGAGCCTTATCGCATACGTCAGCGGGCCGGGCACCGAAGGCATAGGACGACCTACTATCTCCGACCGCACTGGTCTCTGCGTCGCTCTAGCCTCCTCGACCTCTACCTCTATCTTTAGTCGACTAAGTGGGTGTCGCGACCGCGCCATTACCTCGAGGATTCCATTGTCTCTCGACTTTTCGACAATTTTCCATCAAATGTTCAGTGGCTTCCACATCTGAAGCACCCTCCTGTCAACAATCTACAAACCCCTAAATTTCATCGATGGCAATGAGGGTACTGGATTCTTTCTTCCGTCCAACCAAGCACTCTACCCGTACTTACATCGACCCTCGCCTCTCTACTGCAGCTTAAACTATAATTGATTGAGTTGAGATTCTATTTTTTCCTCGAGAAAGACGAAGCTCCTTTAGAAAACTTTATTTTGAGATCTTTCTTTGTCGCTAGTTTCTAGTCTCTATTTTCTCATCAGAGCTCGACTAACCGATAGAAATCCACCGTTCGAGAGAAGTCATAGGTGCCAAATACTCATGGAATCATGCAAATTTATCCTCAAATCAGCTCTATACCGAAATGCCTCGAGTGAGGACCAACTCGGTGCATATTTGCCGAGATGACTGGTTCTTCTCATATTCAAACACCGATGCAAGTTCCTTTACTTCCAAATTCAGGAACTGCTTCCACTGGGTCTCCCCGTACATCTCAGAACGCATTTGCCTCGAACTATTGGACAAAGAACCCCAAGTCATGGGATTTGGAATCCTTGGACTTCAACGCTAGTTTCCACTAGTCAGGCCTCACTTTGCAATAATGAGACTGGGTGTGATGATACTCTTTTGATCAGAGGGCATCTAACTTCCTCCAATATTCTTTTGTAACTTTTCTAAACTGTAACTCATTTTTTTATTCCGACTCTTTCCACATGTTTGTCACATGGAATTCCTTAGTCCCATGTCAATCGGGGCTTTTGGAGTTGTTCATCTTTCGAATACCCGGGTCATATCCTGAGATATCCACAGTAACGCTTCATTTAGCTTAGCCAACACTTGGCTCTCACTTTGACATTAAGAAGGATCCGGCTTGATAATCCCCGATCTCCGTGATTAACACTTTCAATCGCTTTAGTTGATTCGAGGACGATCCAAATTGTACAAAAACACAAGGACATCCACATCAAATCAACACATTACTAAACACAAGCTTTTCTTATCTATACTCTACTCAAGAGCCACCTAAACCTGTGGCTCGATATTCACTAACTCGAGACACCCTTCTGTCCGAATCTGACAGCGCTGATTCGAATCCTGATCCAGGTGCCTCCGATACCACTAACTTTAGACACTCCCTTCCGGTCCGACCGACGTGGGTCCGAATCGGATCCGGGATGCTCTATTTTCTATAACTTATAAACTTTAAGGTTTTCATTTATATAAGGTTAAACATTTAACTTATACCATATTCTGTAACAGCAGATACAAAATACATATACAAGCTCCATATATGGAAGTGTTCAACATTTACATTGTTTACAAAAAGAAACAAAAAGACATATAAATTATATCAAAAATCTTCTAGTGGACCCCTAGTGATGTGTTGATCTTGGCTATTAATGGATCAGCTCTTACCTCCGGTTTCTATACCTACACGAATGAAACACCCATGCTATGCTTATAACTTAGTGGGAATTTACATATATGGACGATCTCTAACAAGGTTCATCCCACTTTAAACGCTTGCATATCTTTATGACACATATAACATGTACATATATTTATCTATTTCTCATGTCTACTTTATTTTCTCATAACATGTTTCTTTTCTTATCATATTTCATATACTTTTCATGTCATTTTATACGTATTTCTGTTCTTGTAATTGCATACTACTGATCGCATACCGCAGCTATGCTTCTCATATCATATCATATACTTTATATGTTCCTTTACATATACTTTTCATTTTATTTTATGTTCATGCCTGCAAATACCACATAAGTGGATACGGGAGAGAACTGTATGTACCCAAAGGTACTATCATTGTTCTCTATCTGTATGTACCCGAAGGTACTATCATTATACGAGACAAAGGATCTCTCAGATGACCCAAATCCAGGCCGCTATAAGATCAAAAGGATCTAAGGTGATCGACCAAAATCCGGGCCTCGAGACCAGATTTGTATGCTGCAGCACTATGTCCCTATAGTCATGCCTATCTATCCAACTACCCTAATACGCGTAATCGCATATTATGTTTTCTTAATAATCTTTCAGATATCAGTATCTCATATACATGAATACCTACTAATATCATGTTTACTTATGAGATATTCATTATCTAATAATCTATTATACATGTGTTGAACTGAACTTTCATATAAAAAAGTTATCTACTCATTTGTACTTTTAATAGAATTTACTATTTAGAACTTACTATCCTATCATAGGCATTAAGTTCGCTTCACATCACGCCTCTATAAGTGTTTAAGCTTCGCCGAGGTGTTGAGGTACAATGCGTTTTTTTTTTTTTACTTAGTTTCTCTCTTATTTGAACCCTAATTAGTCATTCACTAGGGTTCCTATACATTTAAGTAGATGAATTTAGGCTTAAAACGTCAAAATACAAGAACCGGCCGCAAGGAGCATTGGTACTGATACCACTTGACCGTACCCTGCATCTACTTTGATGGTATCAATATCATTTGGTCTCTGCATAAGTGGTAACTCTGCACTCAATCTGTTTCGTATCGGGTATTTGGTCGCTTTAAATTGCCTAAATGGCAAATTTTCCCTCTTTCACTCGCTTTTCTTCCATACTCTTCCTCTATTCCATCTTACTTCTAAAACCTATCATGAATTCCTCCCAAAAAAACTCTAAAATGGGTCATAACCCATTTATCAACCAAACATGAAGATTAGTTAGGTTTGTTATAAAACCCAAATTCAATTACTGTAATTAAACCCAAAATCTTTACTCATAGGAGGATTCCATGCTCAACTTATACAAACTATGGTCGTATCAACTCCTACCTCCAACAATTCTAGGTTACGATGAAATCCTAACTAAACCCTAGGTTTGGAACAAGCTACTATCCATACAATCTTGGGCTGGAAACCATACAATTTTGCTGGAAATCCATACAAACTTTAGAATTCCATACCAAACCCTACTAATTCCATACCTTTCGATCTTCTTTTAACTCCTCTTCTCCTTCTCTTCTTCTTCTTCTTCTTCTTCTCTTCTCTTCTCTTCCTTCCTCTTTACATTTTTGTTCTCTCACAAATGAGAGAACAAACTTGATCTTATCTCCTTTTTATTGATTTTACTTTCCTTATTTTTACCTACCGTCCTCTATCTTCATTTATTTGCAATTCAACTTATACTATACTCTACTTTGGCATACAATCTCATGATATTATGACTTAGGTCCTAAATTGGTAAATGACCAATTTAATTCGTTTTGTCTAAATTCAGTTTTTTTATTTTATTTTTAGTATTATTTTATTCTCGAAAAATATACATTTATCAAGTTATTATACCCTAAACATGCGCTATAAGACTGCTGTGTGGTATGATTCAAAAGTTACACCCCGTGTGGTCACACATTGCGTTGAGGACTCCCGTATGGCCGTGATATGTTCTTATACAGGTTGTATATTTGGTAGATCTCCTTGAAAAAAGGAGACTCTGCCCAATTTTTTTTGAAAATGTAGATCCTGAGCAATGGGACACAACAAAGGTGGTATCGTTACCCGAACGCCAGTCGATCGTTGTCAACGGACTTCAGTTCAGCGCTACAACTCAACTATGGGTCGTATGCCAAAACGTAGAATGGGCTAGAATCCTTGGAGAATTAAAAATATTCATAAATTTTAACATAATCTTAAAACAAAATAAACACATGAAATGTTTAACAACAATGAATACATAAAACAACATAACTATTTTGTAAATTTATTTATTTTTATCAATGGCAAAATATATTTCTTAAGTGCAATAAATTTGGAGAGGATGATAAGTATAATGATGATTTAATTTTTTTCAAGTATTAATGGAAAACCAAAGGCAATCTAAACAAAATTTTGTTTTCATGATTTTAGTAAATTGACGCTTTGAATTCTACAACATGATTTCCATTGGTGCATAATTTTTAAGCAAAATTCATTATGTAGATTTAAGCTTTACATTGAGCTTTAGGACTAGCCCATTAGAAGCCAAATTATAATTTTAGATACTGTAGTTTGACATATATTTTATTTTATGTTGTAGTATACTATTTCAAGCTTAAAAATAGAGAGATTTCTAACTCAGTTAGAAAACGCTTAGATAAAAGGGAACCCATGTAAACCATACCATGCCTATCTAAAGTGAACGAATTAATTTATTTAATTCTAAAATATGTTTGACATATATGCGGATTAAAAGGATAAAACAAGTATACATTTGTACACAACAAAAATGCTTAGGTTTAGAAGGAATTTGTTTAGAATAATATATATATATATATATATATATATATATATATATATATATATATATATATATATTTTAATGAATGTTTAGGTGAAAATTCATTGTACAGTTTAAAATATTTAAATAAATCTCATTTTAAAAATGAAATAAATGGGCCATATTTTAGCTAACCCATGGGTAGTTTAATATAGCCCCATCAATAACCCTAACATAGATATATAATGCTTTTTATTTTAGCCCTAGGGTTTCTCTCTCTCCTCTCTAACCTTCTCATAGCCACTTCTATCATTTCTTCTTTCCCAATTCATATCTTATCTTTCCCTAGGTTTTCTTTTAAGCTTAATTCTTTGCTCCTAATCAAGTAAGATATAAACATTCTTAGTTACAACTCAATCCATCTTTCTCGCTTTCTTTCCCCGTTTCACCGCTTATCGATAAATTGTTTTTAGATTTTGGAGATTTTTTTCCATGTTCTTATGCTAATGGTTGTGATCTTTATTATCAATTCAGTCCTCATTGTAGTACCATGGAGAAGGTGTTTTTCATCTTAATGTTGTAAAGAATTTAGATAAAGACTTTATAAGTTTCTATTCTTTTCCATGTTAATATTATTGAAATCTGTAGGAATCAATATTTTTTCTATGTGCCTATTTTGAGTTTACTAGTGAATTTATGTTCTAAATTATAGTGCTCGATCCGTTCAAAATTAATGGATTATTGGGATTTAATGATTATCTTCAATTAGGTAGACAGAAGATGAGAAGAGAACTAAGAAATAAAAGTTTCATAGTTTAAAATATTTTAATATTTGTAAGGTATGAAAAATAGTTTGAATTTGGGAAAGGTTATTATTGTTTGAATTTAAAAGAAATACTATTATTTGTAGGCAGTAAGAAATAAAGTCTGAAATTGAAAATATTTATTTTCTTATTTCAACAAGTTCTAATGAACAAAAATAACAGTTCTTGAAACCTAACTTATATCAACCAGCAATTTCACTAAAATGTATATCATCCTGCTTTAAACTGCTCATATTTTATTATTATTATTATGTAAATACTTTAATTTAGTTGTATTGTCTATTATATTATGAATTCAAAGAATGACTTAATGCTGAGAGATCCAAAAAATAATTACTAAGCATAATAAAAATATAGAACATATCATAAACCTCATTCCTTTCCCTTATTACCTTGTGTTTACACAATAATTTTTTCCTTTGTCTTCTAGAGCTTTAAAGCTATACATTATGACAAAAAAAAATAAAAATTTATAAGCATAATAAAATAATATTTATTGGTTAAAAGATATTAATTTTAATATCATTATGTAGGTAATGAAAAGAAAAAGGGAATTAAATATTAGATTTGATTAAAAGAAAACTAATAATGCAATCTTTTAAAGATTGAAAAGTTAAAAGTTTAATTTTAATGTCTGGGGACATTAGGATAAAACTTTGGTGAAATACTAATTTGAGCTTGTAATGAGTTTTACTTACAACTTGTTTTGTAGAGTCATTTTCTTAATTTATATATGTTGATAAGACAATATTGAAATTAATGTAACTTTGAAAATTACCACACTGGTGAGGCTAAATGTCAAGAACCTATATTTTTATTTCTTAACCATCTAAATAAGTACTCTTTAATTGCAAAGATAAAAAAAAAATGTAAAAATCCTTATTCATTCTTCATGTGTCCTTTGTAAGAAATGGCATCGCCTTCATCGAATGAGTTGCATATCTAATGTGTTAGATTGAACATAGTAACTTCTGCATGAATAAAAATAAATCAAATTATAAAAAAATTACATCTCTCTACCTATTGATAGAATGTGCCTGCCCTACAATTATTGAGAATTTTAGTACAAGCTCGGATTATGATATATTATTCCATTCAAAATTAATAATGATCTATAAAGTAGTACCTATACAAGATTAGAAGAAACTCCTAAACACATCTTGAAAGCAAGTGAAAGTTGACAACGATTTGTTAGGAGCGTAAGTTCTTTGATCTTGAGTTAAAAGATATCAAATTTGTAGTGTGTTATAGGCAAACTCTATTATGAAACTAACTGATTTCATGTGATTTTTAAACATGATTTGATGTTGAAATAGGTGATTAGAATAATGTTACAATATACCAAGGAAACTGGTGATAAAAACAGTAGTTTATGAACTTCCAAACATATAAATTGTAAGCATAAGAGGCATCAATTGTATCTGCATATATGTGAATATCTTATGTTCATATTAAATATATATATATTTTTTATTTTATCGAAGAAGACAAATATTTAGAATTTCCATTCTTCTTAGAAATAAAAATATATTTTTTATTTTCATAATGTAGGTAATTCATAAAGTTGTAATTACAATGGCATGAGGAGCCTAAGAGGTAAATTTTAATGTTTTGATTTTTATTAATATATCTTATTCTTCATGAAAGTTGGCATGCACAAATAATTTTAAACATTATGTGTGTACTCTAGATTTTATTGACAATGATCGGGTATGGTATAATCATAGCATTGATTTTAGAAACTCAGACTATACTTGATTATTCATGTTAGATCAATTGACATTACCTTGTATTGATTTTCTTGATTTTCTCATTTTATTTTGATCACCATACTCCTTTCATTCTCATAAACAACAAGCATGGCTTTTAAGAGTAGTGCAATGTTTGATTCCCTCAAACTTTCTAATTCTAAATTCCTATGAGCTTTGAGTTAGCAAATTCCTAGACCGCTTGGCCTTAGGATACTAGGTGCTAAGACGCCCATTCAACTCTAATTACTGAAGGTAGGAATACACAACACCAAACTTACTCAATTATGGCTTTATTTACTTTTCTTTTCTATTTTATTCTTTTTTTTCCCTTTTTTTTCATCACTTCAACCAATCACCAAAATCAACATAGCCCTTTAATATTTGATCAACAAACACATAAGCTATGGGTAAACCAAGTTTTGAATGAAGGAAAACATATAAGGGTAAGGACCATTTTGGTTCACAAAATATAAAAAAAGGTTCATTAGGCTGAAGAGGGTGACTACGGATATAAACATGCACAAAAGGCAAGAAAGGCTAAAACTGGCCCAAGGTTGGTCTAAATAACTTCTTATTTGTCAGGTTGCCTAGGATTTTTCCGTGAGAGATAATTAAACAAGTTCTAGAGTTGTTATAGATCAAAATGATGGTGTCTACATAACTTTCCAAGCCAAGAAAAATTGATTAAAGAGGGTGTGACTTGTGCTTTAAAGTGTTAAGAGTTTATAGCTAAATAACCAATAAGAGGGTCACACATGAATTTTTGAAAAAACATACCTCTTATTTTCCACATTCTATTAGAGGTTAAATCAAATTTTCATCATCAGCTTTTTTGAAATACAATCAAACCAAAAGTCACTCAACTTGTTTTTATTCATGTTTTTTGAAACTTTAATGTTTTTATTCCTCAAAACAAACTTTAAACTGAAAACAACTAAAAGAAAAACAAACACACAACTAACACAAAGAAACAATCAGCCCATTGAACAAAACCCACTCAAAGGCACTACTAAACTAGATAGAGCATGCAAAAGACATAAGACATTCTTTCCACTTAATTTTCAAGTACATAACCAACCTCTTGATCTTAAAACATTCTTTTGATAGTCTCTTTATCTTTGTCAAGGTTAGTTGTTTTTCCTTGTTAAAAAATTAGGTTATTCGAGTAAATTTCGAGCAGATCAATTATACTAAACATAATATTGAATTTTTGGATACATCAATGCACATACCCTCACCAATCCATCGAAATGGTTGAAGATGCTAGGAAGCACAAAGTGAATGAGGGAGACACCCATCGTAAATTCGAACAAAAGATTATCTGCACTTTTTGCACTATCATAGCTTATAATTTCAAACCCTTCCATTTCACTAAATATGACCTAACTAGTCTCAAAATAATTTTAGTTAAATAAGGTAACCACATATCCCTTAATTGATTCAAGAACTATATCAAGATGTTAGCGGTGTAAGCCGGGTAGTATTGTAATTTGCGGTGATCTATCTAGATAGGCGGTTGACCCTTAGATAACAAGAAGCTCTCAAGGGGTTAAGTTAGGTGTGTTACCGGTAGGTATAAAGTGGATTGATGTCATGTGAGATAATAATCAATGGTACTTTGTTCTAGGGGAGGTTTGATAGGTATGTGCCCAAAGTCCCTCATGGTTTGAATAAGATATGTCGAATTATCAATTAATAAGTGTGGACAATATCTAATTGGTATGAGGCCTTTTAGAGGAGCGTGATAACAAAACCAAGAGAGCACTATATAATACAATTTTGGGGAGGGATAGTTTCATAAATTTCTAATAGTAATCATCTTTAGGTTTATTTATGCTGACACTCAGGGATTCAATGGTGCTTGCTATGGTGTCTTGTGTGAAATTAAAGAGGTTTCAAGCCAAATATCCTAAAAATAGCTAGCACTCAGGATGGTTTATTCTCCTTGATATTAATTTCATATTATTTAGAAAATGTAATATATATATATATATATATATATATATATATATATATAGACACACACACACACACATTTGTATGTATATGACTTGGAAAATGTATCTTATAAACAAAGCCTAGATTGGTTTTTTATATCTAGTTAATGTGGGATTTTCTCTGTCTCACTTTTAAAATGAGTTAATTTCAAGGGCTGCTATATCTTGCTAAAATATTAACCGAAAAGGGTTTTTATGAACATGTCTAATTACAACTAATCAAGTCTGATTTTAATATCTAGAGTCTAGGTCAGATTGTAAGGACTACTTTGATTAGTATGTCTTCTTCCATGAATTTCTATGCATTCTTTATTTTATTTTGATAAAGTTCTCTTTGCTTGAATTGGTATATATGGATGAAAATCAATTCCCTTTTGTCCTTTTTATAATTTGTTTTTTAAACTCAAGGATATGATAAAGAAGACATGGAAGAAGTACATTGATAAGAAATAAAATAGAGGATATCTAAATAAAATAAATAAAGAAAAATATAACTCCACTCAAAACTAAACTTCCTTAGATATCATACTTGTTTAATTGTTAATGATGTTGTACTAATATTTATAGTAAATCAATGAATTAAATTCCTAGTGAGTCTATACTCGTGAGTGTTTTTAAGTAACAAATGATTTTAAATTTCATTACAACAATAGCTTGGTGAATAAATAAATATTAACTTAAAATATCTCAATTTAGCGTAAGGATCTTGTAAGGGATTGGTAAATGATATTTTAGAACATCAAAAAAGTAAAAGAATTTCTACCTTCTTTTAACAATATGCTTCATATTTTCTAGTTTAAAACCTATGAGGCGAAGAATAGATGTGAATCGTCCAATTGACACGCCTGGCAAGGGAGATTTAGTTCTGTGAACTTCGCCAAAGAACTGAGGAAGGAGAAGTGGGTTATGCAGGGTTGAGGGAATCCGAGAGCAAAAACATTTATTCTTCACATAGTTCATTATCATCATTACATGATGACCTTAATCCAACTGAAGAAACTAATGAGTACCTAGGGTTTAACTCCGAAGGCAGGGAAGGAAAAGACAGAAAAGAGGAAGGATTCTATAGGCTGGAGGAATTTGTGCTGGGAGACATAGTGTTGAATTTTGGGCTCTGAAATTGTGATTGACCTGATGTTTGAAGAAGAAGCAGTGTTGAGTTCTTGTGTTGGGATGCAATTGTTTCATGTTTTTTGGATATTCCAAAAATGGAAAACAAAGTTAATAAATCATTCTAATTATTTCATTAGTTAGAAACATGCATTTTCAAATTATTTTACATTTATGTTGAAGAGTCAAAACAAGTGAATTGCTAGAAATAGTGTATAAAATTAATAAACATAACTTAATTATTTCCACTTATTTTTATTTTATTATATTTCGCTTTATTTTCTTTTCCCTTTATTTTTCTCTCTCGTGTTTAAGAACTAAAACATAACTTAATATTTGTACCTAGATAAGCACCTATGAGTAATAAGATGAGCAATATATATGACAAAACAAGTAATGAAAAACAGTTAAGAATGTCAAATTCGAGTTTCAAACAGAGGTAGAGATGAACACCTTGAAGGACAAGTAGAGTACAAGATTGCCTGCAAACGACAACAATTGAGGTGGGGGCTCAGTATCCCAAAAAAAGTGATAATGAGATTCATTGGGAAGTATTGCTTGCAAGAAATACGTTTAGTCAAAATTATTTGTCATCAAATAGTTTTGAACTTGCTTCAATATATTAGATTATATATACATATATAGACACACTTACATAAGTATGAATAAATATATCTTTCTCACTGATAAATTGTTTTTTTGACAAAATGTCTTGTTGCATATTTACATACCATTGTATTTTACATGTTTAATAAATATATAAATTAAACAAGAAAATAAAATCTTGACATTAGAGCTATACATATTGTCCATGACGTACACATATCATTATAATAA
The DNA here is from genome assembly GCA_016808115.1 of Tetrastigma voinierianum. Taxonomy (NCBI): domain Eukaryota; kingdom Viridiplantae; phylum Streptophyta; class Magnoliopsida; order Vitales; family Vitaceae; genus Tetrastigma; species Tetrastigma voinierianum. The sequence goes on along the minus strand of JAEQBH010007502.1, from coordinate 24,507 downwards.
CATTTACTATTTAATACACAAAAGGCAAAACAATAAACATTTCAAATTTGATATGATTTTTAGGATAATTTTTTCCTGTAATTTATAGTTTAAATTTTAAGTTTCATATTTTCTTGAACCCATAAAACATCTGATTGTGTTGGTGTTATAGCCTAGACCTTGAGGTGTATGGTTCTCATAGTGGAACTATGCTTATGTAAGGTTGTGATCTAGGAAAGAAACCAATTAGTATAGTGGTTATCACAGTTGTCCACTAGGACCGGGGAATCAATTTAACTGCACGAATGGTGTAAGATTGGTAAAGTCAATTTTATAAAATTGGGGGAATTATGTTAGGGTGCTACAAAGCACCAAAAGGTATAAAAATAAAAGCAAAGTTCTCCAAACCATGAAGACATGGATATCTCCTGACAAATTAAATAAAAATGCACTATACAATAACCCTTTTTAAGATAGAAACATTCTTAGCCATTTATCTTGTGGGCCACATAGGAGAGAGACACACAATTCTACCTCATCATCACTAAAACACAAAAAGGAAAAAACCAATAACCCCTCTCTCTTGTCTTCGATAGTGCACTATGGAGAAAAGAAACCTGAGCTTCCCTCACCCCATCCACTACAATGAAGGTCCAAAATCTTCCAAAATCAAGGTTGTCATCAACTACATTGATGATCGTATGTGTGGGGAGAAGGAGCTGAGAATTAACCGTAAAAATCAAAATTTTTTTTTCAGATACCTCCATTTTTGTTGAAGACAAATCCTTGAAAGTAGTGTGTGGGCAAGTTTGTTTTATCATTTCGTGTTTTTTCCATCAAAGTGGAAAGATGGCTAGGGTTTGTTTGAATCTTGGGTGGTGTTTATTGAACTTGGTTGTGAAAAATTGGGTTTGGCTTTCTTGGTTGAAACACACTTTTAAAGGAATATCATTGTAATATGATTGAAAAGGCATTGTGATGTAAATAGAACCAAAATTTGGAATTATTTCATATGTTGAGGTAAATCTAGAATCTAAAGGCATTATGAGAACTCTATTACATTAATGTTGTTAGCATATTACATTAGTGTTACAAGTGTGTTATATTAAGCTCAAAATATGTTTTTAAAGTTATCTCAAAGTTTTCATAACTTGAACAAGGTTAAAATGTTACTATATATTTCAATCTTTTTTATATGAATAAAAAAAGGTGTTATATTGTTTCCAAAAAATAGACACGCCTTGAAGAAGTGTGTTACTTCATTTGGTGGTTAAGTTTATTTTTTGTTGTATTTTCTGTGGTTTGTACATGAATGTTGAAAGATGACTAGGGTTTCTTTGAATATAGGCGGTGTTTAGTGAACGTTGGTCGTGAAATGTGTCATTTTGATGGTTAAAAATAGTTTTTAAATTAAAATAACCATCAGAATATGAATGCAAATGTCTTTTGTGCTGTAAATGGTACAAATAATTGAAATTATTCATGTGCAGTGTTAATCTTGGAAGCAGTTGTGACGCCCCAAACCGGTGTCCGCTGACTACCCTCAACTCGCGAATCTACTGCCTCACGCCATGAGACCCATACATGCAAACGAATTCTACTAATGCTTGCACATCCATACAACACAATTATATATTTTATACAAAAATGATTTATTTACAATTGTGTTTAATTACAATCTATACAAAAATGGGGTCTCTTGCCTGTAATTTCTACAAAATACAAGATAAGGCCAGTTTGGCCATTTCTTCGCTTCTAAGGCCCCGAATGTGTCCCATTCCAAGGCCTTCTGTGACCTGGAAAAGTATATTCTCGACAGTAGTGAAAGAATCGCCCAGAGTGGAATTTCCCTACTGGGTTACTTCCCACCTGAAACAGAATAGCAGAATTCAAGACAATCAACATTCAACACATGCTAATATATCACTACGCATATATTAACATAATTAATTATAAATCATGTTATTCAATTTACAACAATAACCTAAACTTAGCTCACATGGGCTAAGACAATCTGGCAGTTCATCCAGAACCGCCCTCAAAATCACAATCAACATGTTATTCACTCATGGCAATAACACAACATCACACAATCACAAACAGTCCGTGGACCGTCCAAAACACTCTGTGGATTTTCACCGGGTCCAAATCTGAACTCGAAACCACTTCCGCCATCCGTGCCCCAACAAATCCCCATCCAATATACGAATTTTACAAAGTAAAGCAAGTAGGAGAAAACCCCAACCCTTCTGGAGTTTGTCGAAACTCCACCAAAACTGGTACCCACGTGTAGTCCTTGCCGTGGGGAGCAACTTCGCTTGCCTCGTCGAGCTCATTGTCCGACGCCGGAATTTGTGAGTAAGGTGGAGCTTCTCTCTAAAAATCCCACACTTTCCCTCTCTCTTCCGCTTGCTCTTTCCTCCTCCTCTCCCAATCCATTTGGTCAAGATCAGACAAGAGACAAGTCCTCAATGCCACATGTCAAATCTCTATTGGTCGAGGACTACACCTTTATCCCTCCCTATCCAACCACTTCTTTAGATTTCCCCAATGGCATGATGCCATGCGTCACATGCGGTACCCCACTCGAGCCTAACGTTTGACTCCATCTCTGCACTGGACACGTGTAGCCTCTTGGCCACCCAAAACATGCCAAGTGTCCTACATCCTCTCGTCTCTCGAAAAACGTGAAATCTAACCTGTCTCTGACCCGACTTTAAATTCGACGCAGAGCTAGATTTCGTGGAGACGCATTCCAACCTAAGTGAAGTCCATTTTTTCATCCAAGATCTATTAAAATTCCAGAATTTGACCGAAATTACCATTTTATTCTTCCTTAGAAAACATGGATTTTCCGGGGTCTCACAAAAGTTATATTAAGGTTGTTAATGTTAATTGGGTATTATAAGTGTGTTCATTAAAAATTATATATTTATTTATATTCTAAGTAGGTGCACTTACTTAGAAAAGGTTGCACGCGCGCTTCAGACCTCAATGCCCCAAGACTTTGTGTCTGATGCGCCTTACGCCTCAAATAACTATGATTCACCAGACAAAGTCTTAATATCATGGCCCCTTTATTTTTTATTTTATTTTGATAAATCTCATGGCTCTTGATGACTAGTCAGCCTTCAACTCTGTGATCCTCGAAACACGCTTGACAAGTATAAATCGTCGATGTATTATCGTTTCGTGCATGATATTCATATTAAATAACATGTCAAGAAGGTGTGGAAAATCATGTTAATATGTGCTTACGTGATTTATTAACATGGAAATGGTGATGAATGTAAAATTATATGTAGAAAATATATTTATCCAAAATTTATAAATGTTGCATGTAGCTCTTATTATGCATGTAACATGACATACCATGAAATGGCATATCTACATTTCATATGCACAGGGACATCATAATATTGGGTTTATGTGCATGGGTATGGTCATTCATCATCAGTGTTGATGAATGGGTAGTGAACTGCATTTCTGACAACGTCCAATAAATGGCCCCACTATTTAAAAACATAAAAAGTGAAATAAAATTAATGTGTGTCAAGTAAAATTAAGAAGGGGTCGTTATCCCTCGTGTGAAAGTGTCTAATATAGTAAGAGACTCCACGGTGTAGATCTGGAAAAGTTCTATGGGTGTAAAAGATCCACGATGTGGGAGTCAAAGTTTCACTACTTCAAAGAAAGACAATACGCTATGGTTATCACATGTACTTAAAGTTGTGTGATTGGAGCTGATTGACTTGGGATTAGCTGTCACGTCACTCATTAGTACCGTGATTACCAAGGGCTCTGTATATGTGTCATTGGTAATTAGTGACGATTGTCACACTCTGGCAGAGGTATGCAGCTAGGGAGCCTATGAGAGACTCGTGATATGGGCATGAAGACATCTCCATGCATGACATACGACATTCATATGCATATTTTCACTTGGATGTATGGGTTGGTTTGATCATTGTATGAGCACTTAGGTGGGAGTAAACTTTGTAAGGGATTATCATCACCGGGCATTGCTCACTGCCACGGACCCCCTTTCGTGTACGTGAGTTTATAGGAGACTCGCTCCGACGAGGTCATGATCAGAAGAAGGCCGATATGTGGCCTTGACAATACTTTGTAAAAATATTTTATGCAAAAGAATTGTAATTAAATTTTTGGACTATTGTATAAATAATCGGGTATGTAATTATGGTAAGAGGGCCGTGGTCGAACTCTTATGGATTGTAATTATTTACTCTTTTTTTTCTATTTTATTCTTCTTCTTTTTTTCGTTTTTTTTTTCATCACTTCAACCATTCACCAAAATCAATATAGCCCTTAATAGGTTCACAAAAAATAAAAGGTTCATTAGGGCCGAAAAAGGGCATCACTTTATATAAACATGTACAAAGTTGGCAAGAAAGGCCTGGCGGTCCAAAGATGGTCTATATAACTTCTTTGTCAGGTTGTCTGTGATTCTTCTAGATATACTAAACAAGTTCTAAAGTTTTTATAGATCAAAATCATGGTGTTCACATAACTCTTATCTAAGCCTAAAAAAAATTGCTTAAGAGGGTGACTTGTGCTTTAAAGTGCTAATAGTTTATAGCTAAATAAATCAACAAGAGGTCACACGAATATTTTGTAAAAACATACCTCTTACTTTCCACATTCTATTAGGATTAAATCAGTTTTAAACAACGGCTTTTATGAAACAATCAAACCAAAGTCACCAAGTTGTTTTATTCATGTTTTTGGAAAACTTTACTGTTTTTATTCTTCAAAACAAACTTTAAACTAAAACAACTAAAGAAAAACAAACACACAACTAACACAAAAGAAACAATCAACCCACTCGAACAAAAAACCCACTCCAAAGGCACTACGAACCAGATGTGTTGATGTACATTACAAATATTACAAAGATTACTGAAACTAGATATTTTAAAAAAAGAAATATAACTCCCCCAAACTTAACACATGCATTGTCTCAATGTATGAAATATTAAAAGTAAGAATAGAGGAGTCCCAAGGATGATCAAGCAGATCATCAGCTTTGTCTGGATGAACTCTCCCAATCATATAATCGCCTCCAGTCTTGCAAACACAAAAAAAAAAACCAAATGAACAAAAAACAAAAAACAAGATCAATATGCAAAAGATAGCAAAACAAAAACAAAACAAAATAAATAAATGGATAGAAATCCTTATCGAGCCAATACCCGCCTACTAGTTGTCTGCTTTTAGAGTCCAACTTGACTCTATGAGAAGCACAAGAGCTTTGGGTTGGCCTATTATCCATCATGGCCACCTTGTCTACTTTTAACAAGATTTCTACGATACACTATGATTGAACCTTAGGTATGATACCAATTTATTTAAACTTTACTGGACCTAACTATCTCAAACATTAGTATAATATGTTATTTTCGGCTTCCCACAAAAGACCTCATACCAATTGATATTGTCCATACTTGTTAACATCTAATTCTTACTATATTTAACCCATATGGGACTTTCAAAGTAACACTTAAAAACCCATTCATCACTAATGACCACTCACATTCCATGGTAGGATTTGAAATCAAGTCATTAGCTTATTTATATTTCAAGTCGAATTTTTAAGATTGAGACATTATGATCTACAAAATATCAAACCAATCAAAACATATATTGATGAGATTTAAATGAACAAAAGAATTATGTATCTTGAGGTTTGTGTAGTCTCATCATGACTAATTCATATGTTCTTTCCACTTAATTTTCATGTACATAATCAACCTCTTGAGCTTAAAACATTCTTTTGATAGTCTCTTCATCTTTGTCAAGGTTAGTTGTTTTTCCTTGTTGAAAATTAGGGTTATTTTGAGTAAATTTGATGGATTTAATGGTACTAAAACAAAATATTGAATTTTTGATACTAATGCACACAACCTCAACAATCCATTAGAAATGGCTGAAGATGCTAGGAAGCACAAAGTGAATGAGGGAGACACCCAATCGTAAATTTGAACAAAAAGATTGTTGGTACTTTTTCGTACTATCATAGCTTGCAATTTCAAACCCTTCCCCATTTCACTAAATATGACTCCAACTAGTCTCAAAATAATTCTTAGTTAAATAAGGTAAACCACATATACCTTAAATTGATTTGAAAGAACTATATTGAAGATGTTAGTGGAAGCCAAAGTAATTGTGTAATGTGTGCTCATCTGACAGGCTGAGTTGACCTAGATAAGAGTAAGCTCTCAAGGGGCGCTAAGTTAGGTGTTACCGGTGTGTATAGAAAGTGGATTGATACTATGTGAGAGAATAATCAGTGGTACTTTGTTCGAGGAGGCTTGATAGGTAATACGCCAAAGTCCCTCATGGTTTGAATAAGATAGGACGAATTATCAATTAATATGTGACAATATCTAATTGGTATGAGGCCTTTAGAGGAACCTCTACAACAAAACCATGAGAGCACTATATAATACAATTGTGGGGAGGGATAGATTCATAGTTTCTAATAGTAGTCATCTTTAGGTTTATTTCAAGTTGACACTAGGGATTCAATGGTGTTATATGGTGTCTCAGGGGCAATTAAATAGGTTCCAAGCCAAATATCCTAAAATAGCTAGTACTAGGGATGGTTTGTTCTCTCTCTCTCTCTCTCTCTCTCTCTCTATATATATATATATATAGACACACATAATTTCTATGCTAGTACTAGGGATTCAATGGTGTTGCTATGGTTTGTTCTCTAAGTTACAACTAATCAGCACAGTTTCAACATTCAGAGTTCAGGTCAGATTGTAAGGAGTACTTTGATTAGTATGTCTTCTTCCCATGAATTTATGCATTCCTTATTTTATTTTTGATAAAGTTCTCTTTGTCGAATTGGTATATATGATGAAAATCAATTCCTTTATCCTTTTATAATTTTTTTCTTTTTTTATAAAACTCAAGGATATGATAAAGAAGACATGGAATACATTGATAAGAAATAAAATAGAGGATATCTAAATAAAATAAATAAAGAAAAGATAACTCCACTCAAAACTAAACTTCCTGTATATCTTACTGCTTAATTGTTGGAATATGTCATCAATATTTATAGTAAATCAATGAATGAAATTCTAGTGAGTCTATAATTTCATAGTGTTTTTTGAAAGTAACAAAATGATTTTAATTTCATTACAACAAATAGCTTGGTGAAAAAAATTGATGATGCCTAAACATGCATATGGGCCTTAACGCAGACTCCAGCAGACAAACCACCAACAAGACTTAAGGTGGGCTTAAGGGGCAAAGGCTTGGAAGCGAGCCCAACATGAGAGCCTCCTACCCATGACTCGCATCGTGATCACTTCTAAGGCGAGCCCCTGCGAAACTAAGCCCGCCACGTCAGATAAATAGGTAATATGGATGGTCCAACGTCCACCAAACGAGACGTATAAAAGGGAAGTACCCAGTCTCCATGATCGACTCTCCACTCATTGAGGGAGGAAGGATCTCTCACGATCACGGCCCCTAATTATCCTTTAATATTTAGTTGACGATAAGGAAAAAGGGATTCCCTACCCAATCAAGACAGACGCGTCTAACAAGGAAAGTCATCGTGGATCACCCACTCGATAAATACTCCGAGCACCTAATTAAGAAAGGTACAACCACAAACTATCAATAATTGATCTTTTCCTTTTGTAAGAAAGAAACCGACTTCAGTGATCGGAGGAGGTCAGCATTCTCCCGCCGACCACCCTTCGTGCAGGCTAGATATCGATCCTACCGACGAATGCCCCCAAATGACCTAACAAGCCTCCAAACTCCGCCAATAGAAAAAGAACCACTGGCCAAGGCTGCTCATTGAACGACTGCCTTTACAAATCAATTGATTTTAGTGATCGATGGTATCAACTCGAACATGAGCAAGAGTCACGCCAATCCCCCTAGGGTGCAAGACCAACAAGACGACGTGATACTAGACAACTGTGAGACGCCTGAGCCTTCACGCCGCTAACAACGAGATGGAGGCACTCACTGCAGAAGGGCAACACCCACGGCGCACAAATGCTTCCATGAAGGCAATACCATTCCACAAAGAGGAATAAAGAACACTCCTAGCACTTCGAGACGTCACTGAGGAGGAGAAAATAATAATCAAGGAGCATGATCCCTACATACTCCCCGGGGATGGTCACAATGAGGGGATGCCTGGCAGGAATGACGAAGGTGATGAGCCAACCCCTATCGCCAGTAAGAAGGAGAACAATCTCGGGAGCACCCTGCCCAAGACACACATCCAAATAGAGTTTCAAACTTACACGTAAGAAGGCTCTAAAAGGTCGAGCCCTAGTCTTCTACGGATGCTCCGCATGTGAAATGGAATCCACGTTCACAGTCGGGGTGCTACACTTCCCTATCCCGGCGAAATTCAAGGATGTTGTGGATCGAGGCCTTTGACGGGACAAAGGATCCCGTAGACCACCTCACCACCTACAAGATTTATAGGAGTCGCACGTATACTAGGACTTCGCGGTGATGTGTGAGCCTTTCCATCACGCTAAAAGGCTCAGCATTGGCTTGGTTCAACAGGCTCCCGCCAGCCTCAATCTCATCCTTCAGAGAGCTTTCCATCGCTTCTGATCCCACTTCATTGAGCCCTGACGCACATGAAGTTGAGCCACACCGCTATAAGAAAGCAAGGCCCATAAGAGAATCCGAGGTCCTACGTCAATGTGTTAAACCCGAGTCATTAAAGGTAGACATCCTAGATGAGAAATTTTCACCGCCTTTATCGCTGGGCCAGCATACAATCCAAAGACCTAATGCGTTCTCAATCTCAAGAACCTCAGCAAAGGCTAGTCAAGGTGCTCGCCAAAGAAGAAAATACATCAACGAATGAGGCTCCTTATGTCTAAGCGGAGGAAGCTCTTCCGCCGCGAAAAGAGAAAATAGACGAAGCAAACGACCAAAGCCCCCGTGAAGACGTAAGAGACCGAGACAAATCTCCATGAGGAATAGAAAGCGCGTAGATCGATTCCCAAAGCCGGCGAGGTAACGTTGGACCGCTGTCCGTATCGACCCAAAGAAAAGAGACATGACCACCATCAGCGAGTTCCACATGTATAATGGGCACCAAACATATGACTGATCTAATCAAGAAAGAAATCAATTCCTAATCCGACGGGGACATCTCCGCCGCTACGTGGCTCTAGAAGACGGAATCCACGCACCTCCTCCTCCACCACCACAACCACCTCACTTCACATCAACGACTCGAGATCAATGTGATTTTCGGTGATTCGTCGACATGAATCCACACCCAGAAGGCTCACCTACTCTATATCAGATCAGGGGAGACACTGGAGGTACAAACCGTGTCCAACCTCCCTTGGTTAGATACCACCTGAACCTTCTCAGACTCTGACATGGAAGGCTTCCAACATCCCTATGATGACCCGTTGGTAATAAGGGTCGTCGTGGCCAACAAAATAGTTCTCAGGGTCCTGATCAACAACGTGAGCTCAACCGACATCATTTTCACATCGTATCGACAAACGGGCACTGGGCGGAGAAGCTGAACTCGGGACAACATACAGACTCACTGAGACCCTCATGCCAGCCACAATGACGATAAAATCTCATAATGGATGCCTATAGGCATACAACATGTGCCATCGGGCGTGCTTTCTCAATGCCATAAAGGCCATCCCTTCGCTTATTATATGGTTGTCACCCCTACCTGAGAATGGAGTACAAATGGTTCGAGCAGCGCCTTAGCTAGAAGTGCTACTTGAAGTCAATGAAATAGAAAGCAATTGACAACATCCACATGGATGAGCTCACTACGAGATGAACTGACACCCAACCAACACCCTTAAGAGCCGAATGCGACAACTTGACGACCAACCAGAACACCTCGCCTACATCGGATCCAAATTAGACGAGGACTTCAAAGACCTCCTTATCCACTTCTCAAAGAAAAATGGGGAAGTATTTGCTTGGAAGCAAGAGGACATGGGAGAAATCTGACCAAAGAATATCACCTATGTTTCACGTCACCTCCTTCAAAACCGCTAAATAGAAAATGAGGCTTCGCCCCGCAGCGCGTAAGGTGATCAAACGAAGAGGTCGCAAACTCCTCCAAGCTCCTGCCATCCGAGAAGTAGATTATCCCACTAGTTAGGTAATGTTGTTTCGCCAAGAAGCGCAAACGGAAAAAGGCGACTCCCGGCATTGATTTTACCAATGCTAACCGAAGCCACTCGAAAGATGTTCTTTCCCCGCCCGATTAACCTCACAGTTGACGCCATCGCTAGCCACGAGCTCCCTCAACTTCATGGATGCTTCTCGTTATAATCGATAAGAATGGACCCCAACGACTAAGAGAGAACTCATTCGTGGACTGTGACAAGGAACGCATCAGTTATTGTGATGCCTTTTTGGTCAAGAACACCTGCCACTTCATCAAAGGTTGGTAAACATAATGTTCCAAAAACATATTGGAGCAACCATGGAAGTATACATAGACGACATGTTGGTGAAGTCAGTCAAGGCCGAGCTCGACGTAGACCACCTACCTGAATCGTTCCAGGTCTTAAAGGACTACAAGAAGAAGTTAAACCCAACCAAGTGTGCCTTGAGAGTCTCCGTAGGGAAGTTCTTAGGATTTATAGTCAAATAATTAATAGAGGCAAATCCAAGACAAAATAAAAGGCATGTCGAATACAAATCCACCCTCGAACATTAAAGAAATTCAAATATTTAACGAGAATGCGACTGAAGTCGCTTAAGGCCCAGCCTAAAGTGACAAGTGTCAACCCTTCTTTCAATTTCTCGAAGAGCCTTCCACCGAGATACCCACCTAAAAGGCCTTCTAGCTCAAGAAGAGTCATGATCTCAAGTTCTCAATAAGAGCCACGAGCTCACTTCCAATAAGAGCCACGTAGCTCGGGCTTCAATAAGAGCCCAAGAGCTCGGGCTTCAATAAGAGCAACGCAGCTCGCCCAATAAGAGCCCAAGAGCCTGGGCCTATAAGAGCCTAGTAGCTCAGTTCAATAAGAGCCCAGTAGCTTAGTTTGTTAAGAGCCATGTAGCTAAGACGCTAAGCGAACAACAACTCAGTTATTAAAGGAGATGAATGGCCTGAAGCTCGGCAGCCTGTGCTGTAAAATAAGATGGTAGCAGCTAAGAAAGGTCCAAATAAATTAAAGGAAAATATTCGAGATCGACACAAATCAAACGCGATTATGGAAGTCCAAGGCCCGTAGCCCGGTTAATGTATCGCTTAAATTATAGGAAAAGCCTAAATGCTCGGGCAGACTCGAATGCCTTCCGCCATCTCGAACATTCAAACCATGTAAGTCGAAGGTCAAGTCCCAAACGACCGAGGTAGGAGAGTTTGGCCACCGTAGAAGAGCCTCTAATCCCGGTTCACCAAGGAGAGGAATGTAGCTAAGGGCATCCGAAACACCACTCGCTCGCTTTGTTATCGTGAGTCGATTCTTTGTCTTCCTCAACAGAATCAAAGTTGAACCAAACCCGAAAACTTTAGCAACCTGCGCCGAAAAGCAGCCACCCTGAGGCCCATATGCAAAGGCCTCTGCCTCGCCCTGAATCACCCCTTCCTTCTAACCGACTCAAGGCCTACCGCCTTCAAGAACTCCACGGTCCATGGCATTCCTAGTCAGCGCCTCCACGAGTCACGCTTAGGTGCTTCCGCTCACTTACTTAATGCTCGCTTTGATGCACAACTCGTCCTAAACCACGTGTAGCTCGGGCCCCGCCACCCGCAACTCGGGCCCTGATCGCCCAGTACCGCCCTCGCAACCTCAACCCGCTTCGAGCCTTCTTTTTCTTTATCTTTGTCTCGTGCTTTCGCAAATGCGGGCGTGGGCTTCGATCGGATTCATACTTCACAACATCCTCAAAGAAGGCATCGATCCGAGCTCAAAGGTCGACCTTCCTGAGGTCGAGGCAACCTCGCTTTATACGCTTCACTACCCAGCGTGAGCCCTCAACAAAGTTAGCCCTCCTCATCAGCCGCTCATATAGGTAGCCATCAATGTGAGACGAGATAAAATTACTGATAGTTCAAACAACTGGAACAAATCAAATAAAGGCGTCTCGACATATGGTGGTCGCCCTGCCGAGCAAGGCTAAAGCTCTCAACGGACATGACATCAGCCCTTCTTGAGGTTAAAGTCCCAGCAGATATGGTATAGCCCGCGCGAGCCCGAGTTACTAAGCAGTGAGTTCTCATCCCCCTAAGTTCCAAAGCAATCCCTTCCTATGATTCAAGTGAGGAGTTGGGGAAATCATAGGTTTTGGGTTTAAAAAGTGTCCTTGGGACTTCCTAGATTTTCTTCTACACTCCAAGAGGTAGGGATTCTTCCTACTTTGGTTTATTTTCCATTCTAGGGGATTTTTGGTGGAGTTTTAATGTCCTAAGGGGCTGGTTGAGTTTTAATGCCGTATGGGACTGCTTGGCAAAATAATGGGTTACTGAATAGTTTCATTGGACCCTATATGATGTCCAATTCGGGCTGATTTTTGGTTATAAAAAGGAGAATTTGACTCGTATACTCAAGGAAATCTGTACTCTATTCGAACTCGATGTTAAGTTTTTTGAATCACCATAATTGGACCCCCATCCCAAGTTATGGTTCGTTTTCTCCTGTGGCCGCCATAGTCGCCTTGCTTTCGTCGACCTATCATCCATTTTTGGGACTGATTTTCGGTTGGTAAAAAGTGAGAATGTGGACTAGTATTCTTCAACAAAATTGTATCTCTATCTAAGAACTTGCTGTTAGGCTTTTGAATCACCCAAATAGAACCTCAATATCTCAAGTTATGGTCCATTTTCCGTGACTGTTTTAGCTTAGGTTGTGTAATGGTTTCAGGTTCAGATTTTTGGACCGGTTAGGGACTAGTTTTCGAACTAAGTCCTATGATCATTAAGTCAATTATGATGGCTTGTTGTGTGGAATGGTTTTCAGCATCTCTATGCCACAACTGGTCTCTTTACAGGATCAAGTGTCATTGCTTGACTAAGAGTGACGTGGTTCGGGTGTCAATGCGTGTGCTCTAATATGTTGACATGAGATCAACTGCGCGTGCAATGGCCATTACATGGATTACTTGTGTGTCATTACTTGATCATAATGATAGCGTTGAATGTGAATGTCGATATATGTGCATGATAGGTTGACATGAATGACAAGATTTGGATGTCATATGCGTGATGCGGATCGGGCCCATGACATCGCGCGGTGTGGATCAGGTTTGCCCATGCAAAGATTCATTATGCATGTGACATGATATAACATGCACCGACATTCGCATTGCATATGCAAAGGACATCGACACTGGGTGTGAGTGCATGGTTGGTAACTCGACACCGTGTTTGGTGTTCGATGGTATGTCGTGAGTACATTGTAGGTCAACATCAGGTTTAAGGTTCGATGGCAAAGCTTAGTAAACGACAACATCCAAAATGAGTCTCACGGCTGTATAAAAGAAAAAAGGAAATGAAAAATATGTGTGGTTGGGTATAGCAAGGGATAGATAATTCCCTGTGTGGTGAAAACCCAGATTCTTGGTTTGGCATATGTACTAGCGATGAAAGTTCGAAAGTAGTCGAAGGCACGCTAAGCCCGCGATGAAACCCCTGGAATTTTCTACACACAAAACAGATCTAAACAACTCCACTGATCAGAGTCAGTCCAAATTGTTTGATTTATAAAACAAAAAGTTCATAGAAAAAATGGTCATCATGGAGATTGAATGACTAAGCTACACTTAGCATATGCATGTGTGAGGAGTTAAAGAGGACTTGTGATACTTAAAGTGTGGCGAGTCACATTCTCATCCATGGCATGTACATTTGAGAGGAAATGCGTATGTTTTTACTGAATGTGTGAAATGGAATTGCATTTGCACTTAGGCAGCGAGTAGCCCTTGTATGGTAGTCTATTCTCTACTAGGCATTGCTCACTCAGAGCGACCACACTTTAGGTGCATGGTGCATCGTGAGGACGGTGTCTCTTCGAGGCCGTGATTACGATGCAAGGATGTGTATCGATAAATATTTTCGTAAACCCATTAGAAACGTTTACTTTTAATATATGTTATGGCAAGAGCGTTGTAATAAACTCTATGGACTATTGTGATATAGTTGTATATCAGGATATGGACAGATGGACCCCGAGTGGTCATTACTACTCATTGAGACCCCGACGGGTCATGGATATATTCTTATATAGGTTGTATATTGGGTAGAGCTCTTCGAAAAAAGGAGACTCTGCCCGATTTTTGTGAAAATATGGATCCTAATAAAATGGACACAATCAAAGGTGGTATCTAAGTTACCCGAATCCACAGAATTCCGAGGGTCGACAAGTTGTAACCTGGACCCCCGGGTTTTGGGCACACAAGCCAGAGTGGGTGATTGAAAATGATTACCTAGGAGCTCTGGTGGGTATCCACAAGTATGGTCCTCGATACTAGTTTGTCTTAGCTAGTATCAAGAGTCTAGGTACACGAATACCTGTGGATCAGTTGGGCATGGGTTAAACATTGCATGGGTCCATGGGGTGCATTATATGTTTTGTGTTCTAACATGCTCAATGTTCAGGTGTTACAAACTATGTAAAATATGCATGACAGGATGTATATATAGTGTAAGGATGGACACTAGTGGTTAGAGAACATAACCTTAGGGGCTTGGAAAATAAATGAACATGATAGTCCGGGAATTGATACTTATTAGTGTTTGTCATTATGCACCACTAACAAAATAAGAAAAAAAATCTCAAATTTCTATTTGACATGTGTCGATGGCAAGTCGAGGAAGGGGACGTAGGGTTCCGACATATCGAGAAAATATTGGAGGCCATGGAGATCACCTCCGATGCCACAAAGATAAGGCTAGCAGCATTCCAGCTAGAGGGTGAATCCTAAGTATGGTGGGATTTCCAAGTTAAGGCCTGGCGACATAGGCAATGACACGTGAGAGTTCCATGAGTTTCCAGCCCGGGCATTTCGACAACCGCATGCAGCGGGCCCGAGTTCCTAGAGCTAAAGCAAGGAACAATGACGTTGTTAGAGAATGTGGCCAAGTTCACCGAAAGTACCCGTTTCTAATGACTATGTGGCCACCTACATGGCTGGCGAGGAAATGGTTTTGAAATTGTCCATCCGAGGTAAGATCGGATTTCTCCTCCAGAGATGGACTCTATGGTCGACGTACCGTCACGTAAAGAGAGATTCGATGACGCACTCGAAAGCATCCGTGATGCGGGTGTTAAATGTAAGAAGAGGAGAACTGGCCTCTTCTAGTTCTGTGGAATAAGTAGAGGACTTCTGCTTCACGAGGATTTTAAGGACAGGGCTAAGCGAGGTTATTAGAGCCAAGGTCAAGTCAGGCATCTAAACAGATTGTGGCGTATGATACGCTATCATCACACCAAATTTGACACATGAGATGGATTCTATAGAGACAAGGATCTGTGGCTGGACACCCCATCCCAATCATTAGTGGACATGCACACATACAAAGTTTGTTCCTCCTTACCTCTAAAGACGGCAGGAACCAAAGATCGCCTCCCAGGCGTGGCATGTGCACCCATTATTTTATGATAGGCTGTAGGAGGCCAGTGGCATGGGTCAAGGTCAGCATGTGGTTCATAGACGGACTTGGGACCTGTGGCATGTCTACACCATTACACCTCAGATCAAACTCGCGATCAATCAATTATTCATGCATGTTTCATCACCGGGTCACACCTACGGGCAAGAGTATTGTTTGATTATGTAGCATATGCATGTGATTGTGTATGCTATGTGTGAATTCCCGAGGACGAAATTCAAGTAAGGAGAACAAACCCGAAAAATTTAACTTTTTTAAAATGGCAAAGATAGTAACATTGCCAAAATGGTTCGAGAAGCCTAGAAAATTGTCTAGATCTCGATGATGAAACGACCACCGCTGATCTGGCCCTCGAAATCTAGTTACCCAATGATTCTAAATTCGAGACAAACTAAATTTTCACGATGGGCGACGCGGTGTTTTATTGACCCAAAAATGGATTTTGAGAACAATCTTGAAAGTAGAATAAATAAATTAGGTAAAGTTGATTTAAAATAAATCGAACTTGAACCGGGATGAAATAAAATATTTGGGAGCAAAAACGGAGACAAAAGGGTTGCGAACACATGGTGCAACGTGGGCCTTGTCTTTAAAACTTAAGGATAAGTTAGAAAAGGTCAAATTGGAGAGAGCGTGAGGGGATTTGCAATTGGAAAAAAAAAAAAAAAACAAAAACGTGAGAGAAAGAAATAAAGCATTGGGTGTCAATGTGTGTGCTCTAACATGTTCACATGAGATGAATTGTTTTATGCAATGGCCATTACATGGCTTGCTCTCAGGTGTGTCATTGCTTTACTCATAGAATGACATGTTGAATGTGAATGTCGAAATATGTGCATGCATGATAGGTTGACATGAATGAAATGATTTATGGAAGTCATATGCAAATGATGTGATCGTCTACGATACCTGTGAAGTAGTGTGGATTGCGGTCGGTTCATGTAGCATTCATTATGCATGTGACATGATATAAACATGCAATGGTATGTTGCACCGCATATGCATGGGGACATCGTGATTAAATGGGTGTGGAGTGTATGGTTGGTAAATCGACATATTGTGTTTAGTGTTCGGCGAAGGGTTTCGATAAATGCAACAACGTCCAAAATGAGTCTCATATGGTTGCATAAAGAAAAAGGAAATGAAAAATACGTAGGTTGCGGTATAGCAAGAAGCGGATAGATACGCACTGTGAAAACCCGGTATTCTTGGTTACATATGTATCCAATGGATGAAAGTCAGGAAAGTGTCGAAGGCGTATAAGCCTACTTATGGAGACTCCTGAATTGCTACTCACAAAACACAATTCCGGACTTGGTAAAGAAGTGAATATTGTGAGTTTATTTTAATGGATTTTGATTTTATAAAGAAAAATCTTTTGCTTAGGGAAAATGGTCATCGATGGAGCATAAATGATTCGCTTTCTACACTTAAAGATATGCACGTGTGAGGAGTCAGCGAGGACTGACATGGGAAAGGTGAGTCACATTCTCATCCATGGCATGTAGACATTTGAGTTGGAATTTGTATGTTTTTACTTGAATGTGTAAATTAACATTGCATGTGCACTTAGCGGAGCAAATTTCTGTAAAAATTATTCTCTACTGGGCATTGCTCACCCCGTCGTGGGACCATATTTTAGGTGCAAGTGGTACACCGGAGGACGACGCTTCTTTGAGGCCGTGATTTTGAAAGAAGGCAGGATGTAGTTTGATAAATATTTTTGTAAACTATATTAGAACAAGCTAGTTTTAATATATGTTTTGTATAAGAGTGTTGTAATAAACTCATATGGACTATTGTGATATAGTTGTATATTGTGGATATGGGCAGATGGGACCCCGTGAGACACCCCCTTCCTCAAGTCCGACATGATCGCTTATCCTCAATCCTTGATCCCGGTGCCTGATACCACTAACTTGTGACACCCCTTCCTGGTCCGACCTAATTGGTGGGTCCGAATAGGATCCAGGATGCTATGTTTTCTATAACTTATAAACTTTAAGCTTTTTATTCATATAATGTTAAACATTTAACTTGAACCATATTCTGTAACAACGGATACAAAATACATATACAAGCTCCTTATATGGAAGTGTTCAACATTTACATTGTTTACAAAAGAAAACAAAGACGATAATGCTATACCTGTAAATCTTCCAAAGGGACCCCTAAAGGATGCGCCCGACCTTTAGCCGCGATGTGGACTGCCTTACCCTCCGGTTTCCTCTTTGTAATGCATACCTGACAAACACCCGTGCTAAGCTTATAGCTTAGTGGGAATTTACACATATGGACAACCTCTAACAAGGGTCATCCTAACTTTAACGCATGCATATCTTTATGACACATATATTTATCCATTTCTCATGTCTACTTTCTTTTCTCATAACATTTTTTTTTTCTTATCATATTTCATATACTTTTCATGTCATTTTATACTGTATTTCTTGTTCTTGTAACTATATATTAACATCGTATAGCAGTGCTATGATTCTCATATCATATACTTTATACATTCCTTTACATATACTTTTCATTTTCTTTTATGTTCATGTCTGCAAATACCACAAAAGTGGATAGGGGAGATAATCAGATGTATTCGACGTATTATCACCGTATGAGACAAGGATTCGTTGATTAGTGCCCAAAAAGCGCTATTTTGAGCCATGTTTATCGCAGGTTTTGAGCACTTTTTGTGTACTAATCAACGTAATTAACCCAATTAGCACATCAAGGTCCCGGCTATACTACTAATCGCATTTTGTGGCTGTTTTTATAGTTTTTGCAAGATAATCAGGAAAAATTTCAAGTCAATCCAAGCACGAAGAATCCAAGCCGAACTTGTAGCTCACAACAGAAGTCGGAAGGAAATTGGAGCCATAACCTAAAGAAAATTGAACACTCTGCAAATTTTGCGTATTGTGAATTTTCAACCTCGTGATGCCTCCAATGACCTTTTGTGACTTTTTCCTAAACTACCCCCCTATGTATTTATGGTAGTTCCGACATTTTGTAATTTCCTTGACTTCGAAAGCAAGATATGCTTCCGCCTAAGCTCCAGACAGAGGATTCGGATGTATTAAAATCATACAAAGCTTTCAATTCTCCCACTTTTCTTCTTATCTCTGATTTTCTCCCTCTTTTTCCTTAATTTTCTCACCTGCCAAACACCCCTCTAGGATGACAACTCAAGGGATGGTTGCCTAAATCCCCTCATCCTTGAAGAGGAAGGCCACTGTGCCAAATTTTTAGGTAAACCTGGTGTCCTCTTTCGCTTTCAACGCATGCACTTAAGGATCCTTATGTTCAGATTCGTCAAATTTTAAATTCTTTGACGCACCGACAGCGCACTGGCAAGCTTTTTAGGCCTGATGCTTACTTCACTAGATCCATTGAGGCTTCGCTTTTAGTTGCCATTTATTTGCCTCTGCAGGTTAGGTCAAAGGACCATTTTTATCGCTTTCAAACATAAACACCAATAAAATGCTCTATCTCAAGAGAAAATCTTAGTGGTTCGCTTTTATGGCTAAATGAAGATCCTGGTCGGTGAAATGATTATAGGTCATCCTCCTAACGTGAGGAAAAGGCCCGAGGGACCTCGCCAATTCTAAAACTTCAAACCCAAAGGGCCCGAGACTTCGCAGTTCTTTACATTCTATTTCATTTTGTTTGTAGTTTTCAAAACCACCAATCACACTGCTTTTAAAAACCCCAAATCCAAAGTGAAATCACCATTTTACATCAATTTGTGAATCATTTTTGCGCGAAAAACCTATCCGAGTTCAAATTCTAAACCACTATACTATAGTAGCTTTATACGATCGTAGGAATTTAGGGTTACAAATATTGTTGATTCTATACACCTATCGCAAAGATTAATCATCCTCGTATGATCCAAACTGGGCCGCTATAGTGATCCAAATGGATCTATGTCATTGACCCAAACTGGCCCCTCGATATATGCATTCGTATGCTCTAGAAATATGTCTCCATAGCATGCCTATCTACCCAACTACACCTGGGCCATAGGCGTGCAATTAAGATTATTATGTTTTCTTAATAATCTTTCATGTATTAAAAGATATCCTATATACATGAATACCTACCGATATCATGTATACTAGAGATATTAATTATCAAATAATCTTATTATACATGTTGAACTCCGTACTTTTCATATAACAAATTTATCTACTTATTTGTAATTTCTTTAAGAATTATACTTGTTTAGGAATTTACTATCCTATCATAAAGAGCATTAAGCTCACGACATCAAACACGCCGAGGTACAAGTGGGTTTTTTTTACTTAGTTTCACTTTATTCAACCCTCATTAGTCATTCACTAGGTTCCTATACTTTCGTGTATGAAGTCGGGCTTAAAATGTCAAATATAAGAACCGTGCCATAAGGAGCGTGGGTACCGATATCACTGGACTCCGATACCAAGATCACTCCTGCTCGTGAGTGGCACTGATACCACTTTGGATGGTACCGATATCATTTGGTCTATGCATAAGTGGTACCGGTACTAATTTCTTTCTGCATTTCCAGACTAGTCGCTAAATTGCCCATAAATGGTAAATTTTCCCTCTTTACTCAAGCTTCCATAATTCTTCTTCTATTCCATCTTACTTCAAAACCTATCATGAATTCCTCCTAAAACAATCAAAATGGGTCATAACCCATTTATCAACCAAACATGAAGATTAGTTAGGTTTGTTATAAACCCAAACTCAATTACTTTCAATTAAAACCCAAAATCTATACTCAAAGGGAGGACTCCATGCTCAACTTATACAAACTGGTGGTTTTATCAACCCTACCTCCAACATTTCTAGGTTGGGGATGAAATCCTAACCAAAACCCCAGTGGTCTCGAACAAGCTACTATCCATACAATTCCTACATGGAAATCCATACAATTTCATGGAAATCCATACAAACTTTAGAATTCCATACCCAAACCCTACTAATTCCATACAATTTTGATCTTCATTAATCTCCTCTATTCTTTTTTTTTCTTCTTTTCTTCTTCTTCTTCTTTCTTCTCTTCTCTTTCTCTTCCTTCCTTCTTAGAAAGCTTTGTTCTACAACATAGAACAAACTTGATCTTATCTCTTTTATTGATTTCACTTTCATTTATTTACTCATTAGTCCCTCATCTTCATTTATTTGCAATTCAACTTATACTATACTCTACTTTGGCATACAATCTTATGAGATTATGACTTTAGATCAGAATCGTAAATGACCAATTTACTCCTCAGTTTTGTAGATAGTCCTACGCTTTGGGATAAATTTTCAGATTGTTTGCGCATAGTCCTGACCGGATTTTCTGGGCAAATTCCCAGACTATATCGAGGTTTGGTTTTGATCCTCGGACTATGTCTTTAGGTTTTATGGTGTGTTTCGCATCCCAATACCCTGACGTACTGTGAAGGGACCAACAGGTGTCCTGTTTTATGTGGGTCCTAGATTTGGGCCATTTTGTGTGTTATTGTTGTAAAATATTAAATAACATGTTGTTGTGTGTAAAAATCATGCTAATATATGCTAGTTGATGTATTAACATGGATTGCATAGATGTAAATTATATGTAAAAATTATAATTGTCCAAGGTGTATTAATGTTTCATGTAGCACTCATATATACATGTAACATGAAAGAAAAATGTATCGCATCATGCATTTCCATATGCATGGTCACATTGCCGAGCGGTGTGGGTGCATGGTATCAGTATTCACCAGCCGATGAATGGGTCGTGAGCTCGAAAAATGGAACAAAGTCCAAAATTGAGACTCATGGGAGTGTAAATTGATCAAAATGATAAATTACATGTTTTAAAGTGAGCAAGTCGTAGATTCCCTGTGGTGAAAGACCCAAATGTTATTCATGGTTGGGACATGACTCGACGATGTAAGTTCGCGAAAATGTTGGAAAGACGTACGGCGTCCTGCAGTGAAAACCCAAAAATTCGTGGCCCACAAAAGAAAATAAAATCATGATTTAATAAATTAAAGATTGGAGGGTTGTCCAATGGGTTGAGTCATTGGGTTAAACACCGATGACTTGTTTTTCACACTTGGCATTCCAGGTGTGAGGGAGCTCATTGGGGCCTGTGCTAGAGTACGAGGGGTCGAGATCTCACATGACGTTGCACATTTCATATAATGTTGTATAAATTGTACGAAAATGTGATTGATGTTTACGATGCTATTGCATGTGCATTTTTAGGTGGAGTAACCTTGTAGGAGATTCACTGGCTTCACCACTCCCGCCGCGGGACCCCTTTCAAGTACAAGGCAGTGTGTATCGACTCGCATATGGGATGATATTTCGATATACCATGTATACCTTTTGTTGTATAAAAGGACTGTGAAATGACCGTTGATTAAATAAATTTATCATATATTTTTGTATATTTCAGGAATTAAATATGCAGAATAAGTCTCATTATATTGAGATAAATGAGTGTGGATATTTGGACACCCGACATCCACAAAGCCAGAAGCCGACGGTCACCGTGACTCCCGGGATAGGGGTGTCACAGGAGCCATCCTGTACAGTGCCCTAGACCTCGGGACTGTTCCTGGTATAATTTCTATGGCTAAGTCCACCTCCCTCTCGAGCGAACATCGGTAACTCTTGGCGGAATACATATGGAAATTCCTTACCATCGGAATCGCTTTCTACGCCTTAACCTTTCGAGTCAAGTATCATGGCCAAGAATGTCCCTACATCCTTTTCATAAATCTCTCTAAATTTTTGCATGAAGCTGAGGATCACATTGGACATTACACTTGTTCTAATGCCTTGTACTATCACCTTAGTCTGGTTAGAGCATCTTAACACTACTATCTCGACCATAATTGTCATAGCTCTGCTTAGACAACCAATCCATCTCCCAAAATCAAGTCAAATTCGAAATGGTAAGGGTATCAAATCAAGTGAGAAACTCTTTTCAGATGTATAACAATAGGCACCAGATACGCTATTTTACACGAATATCGTGGCCCCAATGGACTGAAGGTCACATGCATGTCATATAATATTTCCATCGCCGTATCTTATCAATACATGTTCAATGCATACATAGCGGAATGGGCGTAACTGTGGTCAATCAATGCATGCATCTCAATATCATATAGAGAAAATAGACTCGCGAATCACTCAGAGCATCCCGATCCTCACGGCCTCATTGCATATGCCTCGTGCCGGGCACCGAAGGCACAGGACGACCCATCGCTCCGACACCGTGACCTCGTCCTCTATGCTGGCTCCGCCCCGCCGACCTCTACCCCATCTCTACTGACCTACAAAGTCGCTGACCCCCATGCTATTACTCCGAGGATTCCTATTGTCTCTGACTCTTGGGACAATTTTCCATCAAATGTTCAAGAGCCTAAGACCAAGCACCCTCCGCCAACAATCTACAAACCCTTAAATTCGCCGATGGCAAATGAGGGCACTCCGAATTTTCTTCTCATCCAACTCGAAGCACCTCACCCACTTACTTACATCGACCCTCGCTCTTCTACCTCGTAGTGAAACCATATTCTCGATTGGAGCTGGAGATTCTTAGCTCTTTTCCCCGAGAGCACAAGCTCTTTAGAAAACTTCTTCAGATCTTTCTTTGTCGCTAGTTTCAAATTTATTTTCATCAGAGCTCTGACTAACCGATGTAAATCCACTCCGCTTGAGAGAAGTCATAGGTGCCAAATACCTTTGATGGAATCATGCAAATTATCCTCACTCATTTACACCGAAATGCCTCGAGGACCAACCTGTGCATATTTGCCGAGATGATCGAATTCTTTCTCATATTCGGCCCACCGATGTTCCTTTCGCCAAATTCGTGAACTGCTTTCCTCGGGTCTCCCTCAGACATCTCTGGTGAACGTCCTTGCCCCGAACTCTGGACAAAAGAACTCCCAAGTCATGGGATTTGGAACTCGGGATTCTCAATGCTGGGCTTCCACTAAATATAGGCCTCACTTTGCAATAATGAGACCGCACATGATAGCCTTTGATCTGGAAAGGGACTAATCCCTCCAATATTCTTGCAACCTTTTCTAACCAAAACTCGCTTATCTGGGACTCTTCCATGTTTGTCCCATGAATTCCTTAGCCCCATGTCAACGGGGCTTGAGTCGTTCATCTTCTAATACCCGGTCATATCCCCATATCCTCGCAATGCTTCATTCAGCTTAGCCAATACTCGGGCTCTCCCTTTGACAAACTAAGGATCCGGCTTTATACCTCTCGATCTCTGTGGATTAACTCTTTCAATTGCTTTTTTAGTTGGATTTGGAGGACGATCCAACTGTACAAAACATAAGAACATCCACATCAGGTCAACATTACTACTAAACACAAGCTTTCTATCTATATTTTACTCAAGAGCCACTCAAACTCAGCTCGATACGACATCTCGAGACACCCTTCGGGTCCCGGGACCTGACATGTGATCCGAACTCATCCCGGTGCCTGGATACCATTAACTTGTCACACCCCTTCCAGTCCGAATTTAATTGGTGTCCGAACCCATCCGTGATGCCTGCTTATAACTTATAAACCTTAAGCTTTTCATTCATATAAGGTTAAACATTTGAACTTATACCATTCTCGTGAATGATACAAATACATATACAAGCTCCATATATGAAGTGTTCAACATTTACATTATTTACAAAAAGAAACAAAAAGACATAAATTATATAAAATCTTCCAAAGGGACCCCTAGTGATGCGTCGACCTCACATCATGGATCGACTTCACCCTCCGGTTTCCTCTTCTATACTCTACACGAATGAAACACCCATGCTGTTTATAGCTTAGGTGGGACTACACACATGGATCTAATTTTTACAAGGGTTATCCTAATTTTAAACGCATGC
>JAEQBH010007501.1:0-93904 GCA_016808115.1 Tetrastigma voinierianum | reverse complement strand
AGTCAGTTCTCACTTTTTTCAGGGTAATCGGTGTTGAGTGACTCCCAAGGACGAGATTGTTTACGGAAATCTCGAAAATCAAGAAATGACTTGGGTTAAGTTTATGGAATATAATTTGGGCTTGATCACGAGCGGAATGTGGCGCGGAAGCGGTGTCGATTGACTACCGTCGACCAGCGGAAAATCCCATATGTCTCGTATCGTGAGACTGTCACGCGGTAAATGGCATCTTGGGCCCATACCAATACTTATCAAAAATATTCAACCAACTATCTCCGATAGTCGAAGTTATACATTACTCTTAATACAAATACATATTAAAATGCAGATTAATACATAGTATCCCACGAAACATCAAAGCCCACTGACCCGGCTTTCTTCAAAATCGGCCTCTAAGATGAGTCGTCTCCTGCGTGCGCTTCGTACGAATAATATATTCCTCGGCAGCGGTGAGCTAATGCCGTGGTGGAATCACCCCAAGTAGTTTCTTTACATCTGAGTGCATATGCAATGCTCCCAGAAATAAACACACATAAGTAAATGTGTGATTACACTTGAATGTCTACATGCCCATTCCCATGTCTCGAGTCCTCACCGACTCACTCACACTTGCCTAAGCCATGTATAAGAAAATAATCATTTTCAAAACAAAACTTGTTGTTCTTAAAAATATAATACCGAAGTGTCGGTAAAAATATGAGACTACCCTTCGAGGCGAATTGGTTGGTGAGCTTTCCGAAACAGTCATGATCCTCATCGAAATGATGCGGTAGCCCGTCTCAACCAATTCTCGGAAAAATCATCTGTGAAATTCCTTTGCCAGCCGTATTGCGTTTTTCGAGAGAAAATTCATATGTACCTTAACACCTAATCTCTAGGTTACCCGATTACATATGAAAATGCATTATCACGAATCAAACCATTTATATACAATATATCAAATATATCAATATACAACATTCTCAATTTACACTCACAACACATGTCATTCAATAGTGATCAACCATCGCCCAAAATTTGCTCACTTGAACAATTTTAATATCATCTCGATAGCTTTACACACACAATTATATTCCATATAATTATGTCCTTATGTTAACACATTAAAATCATGTATTAACCTATCTATTCCTTTGATCCACCAACTCAAGTTATTCTCTAATTTCTCAATCCATTACACAAAAATTAGCTCGCGCGGGCTAATTAACGAACACGAGCAATTCAATTTGAATCACTCACCCAAACACATACTCTCACAAAAATATTTTGAGAACACTATTCATCATTAATATTGTGTGTCACTATTCACACAAACCGGGTTTGTTTTTAATAGTCCCAGCGAACGATGAAATTTGTAAAATTGGCGACCACTCCCACCTGCTTGTCCGGTTCTCTTGGTGGGGGCAATTCCAAACCCATTTCCGGTCTTCTACTCACCAAAACACAATTTATTGTCACGGATTGCCCAAATGGGTTCCAAAACTTTCCACACTTCGGTTCCAAGATTTGGGACCGATCAAATGGCCACTCACGGCCTCAAACCAACACAAGCATTTACAAAACATTTAAATAAGGGGTAAAACAAGTAGGATAACCACCTCACACGAGTTCTTCGAAACTCCAACTTTTTGGTGTCCGCGCGTAGCTCTCGTCATTAATAGATCAACTTTGCTTTCACCCTGGCCAAAAATCTAGGTCGATTTTGTGTTAGATGCGAAAAGAAACAAAGAAGAGAGAGAAAAAAATAAAAAATCCTCTCACCCTCTCTCTCTCCACGCTCCGCTCTCGACCTCCCTTTTATCCTTTATTATTATTGTGTGTTATTATTATTATTTTGAATCACTGATTCATATTCCTTCATTCGGATACATTTACGTCACGAAAATTTTATTTCTTTTCGAGTTCACTTATTTTAAATGAACAGCGAATGTTTTGACTTAGAGATTTTCGTAAAAATCCCGTCCCTGAAGTCACTAGCGACTTATCACCCAAAAAATCGTAAAATATTCCGACTATCTCATAATTTGACTAAACTTTTCTGGGTCACTAGATTTCGCGAGGCGATTATGACGCGATCCATTTAGATCATAGAGATATAGAGAATTTTAGGTTTTCAATCGAGTATCGTTTACCTTTTGAAAATTGGTATAGCGGGTGCATCAGGAGCTGACGAAAAACTGGACGAGAATCGGATCAGGGCGTGGATGAACATGTGGCATGAGCGTGAGCCGCATCCCAGCAAGCTTAAGTTGGGACAAAGGAGGATTAGGGCAAAAGAGCCCATTTTTCCTAGTTTGATCGTGAGAGAGAGGAGAAGAAGGAGCCGAGGAGAGTCGAAGCTTCCTTCCAAGATCTCACAGTTCTATGCAGATTCGGTTTTCGTCGGGACAATAACAAAGTTCATGCGCTCGGCCAGAGAGGTACATGTAGTACACGAAAGAGGTTCGTTGAGATCCAGAAGGAGATTTCAGGAAATCAAAGTTGTCGGGTTTAGGAAGCTTCCTACCTGTGTATCACACTTCTAAAAGTAAGGGGTTCTTCCCACCTTGACTTACTTTCCACTTTTGGGTCGGGAAAAGAGGGTTTTTTGTTTAAGGGCCTGTTTGGTGAAGAAAAACCGCATTTTTCGGGTTCTAAGAGAAGGTGAAAATCTTCCTGCAGAAGATTAGTTGCTACTTTAAGCGTAGGGAAGGGATTCGCTAGGCGTAGGGGATTCAGCCTAGGCATGGGACATCTTGCCTAGCTGGCGGGCAGAAGGCGAAGCATAAGGACTTTACGTGCGCTGGGCGGTGTTGCTCGCCTAGGCGGGCTCCCTTTGCTGGCGGAGCCAAATTTGTGCCCTAGGTGTACTGTGATGGTGGGGCTTGTGTTTTGTGGCATGTCTGCAGTTTGAATCTCACGATGGCTCGATTTATGATTATTCTGCGACTTGCATTAGGGCCATTATTGGTAGTATAGTGTGTCATTGCTTGATTAAGAGTGACATGTTTAGGATGTCAATGTGTGTGCTCTAATACGTTGACATGTGATGAATTGTTATGTGTAATGGCCATTACATGGCTTCTTGTGTATGTGTCATTTCTTGATCATAGAATGACATATGAATGTAAAAGTTAATATATGCTTGCATGATGTATTTGTGACACCCCATTCCGGGTGTCAGTTGGCAAATCAGTCACCGTGAATACTCGTGGATGTCAGATGACCCGACACCACTCGAAGTAGGCGGGAATACTCCTTTATCAAGGAGCTCTACCCCGAATACAAAGCTTTGCCCAATTCAATCATAAAAGCGAATACAAGAGTAAAGCGTGCATGGGCCCATATGACAATACGTCAATAAACATCAACTATACACCATAGTTTTCAGGTTAATAATTTACTCTTATACAACATATATTAAAAATTCTAGAATTCTAATACATGCATCATAAAACACAAAGCCATAACCAGAGCTTTTCTTGATTATCGAGCCTGCAGGATGTAATGAGTCTCATAGGTATTACTCCACGTACCTAAAATAATATAAATTCCCTCGACATGGTGAATAGTGCCTAGTAGTGGAATCATACTAAATGGAGTTCTTTCCCCACCTAAGTGCATATGCCATGATCACATGTAAGCAGCACATTGAAGCAATTATTGATCCTACTTGGAATGTCTAAATGACTGACATAATGGAGTCTCATTTGCCCCTCACTCCACACTTGCCTAAGCCATGTATGAGAAACATTATTTTCAAAACAAAGGTATTTGTTTTTAATTATGGACAACCCTCCAATATAAGTAGTGGATTGACTCCGATAATCTATTTAGCGGACAACCCTCCGATGTATATCAATAGGGCCGACTCCGACTATTGATATTTTATATGGACTACCCTTCGATATTGTAATGGACACACTCCGATAATTATCATTATTAGTCAACCCTCCGAAACAATTCTCTCAAGAAACCATCTCATGCATAACTCCTCATGCTCTGGGTGTCCCAATGCATATAAAATGCATGATGCCAATTCAATACAGAATTTGTACTAACATACAATATATATAACATAATATACATTTGCAGTTTGTGCACAAACATGTTATGCAATTCTGATTCATTACACCAAGGGTAGCTCACGTGGGCTAATTAACAACCACGAGCAATCAATATTCAGATGAAAGAAGGAAATACTAATTTGGACATTTTTAAAAGAAAAAGAACAAAAATAATGTTTCAAGCAGTGACTCTTGTGTGACCTTTAACGAGCCATATTGAAAATGTTTGTTGATTAGGCTAGTACTATTGATGCGGAAGGTGTACTTTGATTTGGAAGACAGCTCCTCTGACCATGACGGATAAAGATTGACGGTGTAGCCAACCCGAGGAATGTGCGACAAAGACCTCGAGGGCATGACACTATGGAGAATTTATGGAATTCATTCATCCTGATAAATATTTAACAATGACGACCAACAATCAATACTAATGATTTTGAGCTCGAACCCGTGTGATAACCTTGTCAACGGAACCAATTAAGCTGGTCATTCCACTAAAATCCCAATGAACACTTGAGGCGATTTCTTAGAATAGCAAACTCAATTAAATTGTGAATGGTGTGGGCAGGAAGTTCATTAATTTCAGTTGTTCCCAAATTCTCTTTAGATATGGGTGCAACATGGTTCAACTCCCTACCATATGAATCACGGTAACTTGCATGGAGGAGCTAATGAGAGCTTATTTCGGCAAATTCTTTACCCCATCACTTCCCTCACAGACAAAGAGGAAATTACTAAAGTGAGCATGGGAAGGTGAGAACATGTATCTTTGATAGGAAATATCTTGCTGGAGCTAACATTGGCTCATTTGAATTTTCGAGGGAATGGCGGAAATTTGAAGAGGCAAAGGAATGTGGTGGACAGAGTGTCGACCATAGAGGCCAAGGCTGGATGCATTGATACATTGGTTGAGCAAAGGAGATCTGACTAAAGCTAAAAGCGAAGCGGAGTCGTGGAAAGAATGAGTGCGAGAAAGAAGAACCTCTAAAATCGTGGATGTGAGGCGAAATTGTGACCCAGGAACAAGGGGAGTTCTCCTCTTTCCCTTACCTTTTATTTTAATTGCATTTAGGTTGAAATAATTGTTGGGATTTTATATTTGAGTGACATGATTTTAAGTTTAGGAAATTTGTTGCCATCTTGCATGAATGGCCTTCATTGAATATGAAATAATAGAAATTGTCAATTTTAAGGTTGTATTTATTTTGAGTGACATTGAATAAGCGAGATATTCTTTGAAAAATTGAATTTATTTGTTTGTCTGGGGACCTGACACGGGTTCGAGGTTAACGGGAATGTGGGAGTGTGAAGAATAATAAGTGGAAAAGAAAGTCAAAAAAAAAAGAAAAAAGAAAAAAGAATTAAGAATAAAAGCTGTTTGTGATGTAATGAGCGAATTGAATGACCGGTTAGATTAGGAATAGCTAAAATGTAGAATAGGCCCGAATAATACGAGTTTGATTGAAACCACGAGTGCGAAATTACTTATATCTAATGATAAGTCAGAGGTGAGGGAAGGTAATATAATAGAAGGAACAAAACATATTTTGAGTTTGTGGCATGAACAATAGATCAAAGGGCACATTTTGAATACCAATTAATTTAAATACTCATTAACGAAATGAGTCAAGGTACTCCACATGGTTAGTCTGGCCCCATTCGAGCCAAATTCTAGAATTTGTTAGATTATTAGTTGGCGAAATCCTAGGTGACCTGGCTAACAAGAGATGATCACGGACCATTCTTGGACGGAGTTTGAGCCATTCTAACCATCCCCACTTATATCTTGATGCATATGGATCTCAATTGAACCAACAAGCTTATTTTTTAAAATAACCAATGGAAACTGACCATTCTAAATCGATATAGGTAAAGACCTATGGTGCTGGGGAGTCCAGGAAGATAGGAAATGAGGAAGTTTGGGAATATATATTTTGGGAGCTCAAAGAGATAGAAAACAAAGTTGAAAATGCAGTAGAAAGAGCGTATGGGGATAGTTTATCTTTGTGACTAACTCCTCTCTTGAACAATTAGTTCTTGGAATTGTTTCAGCACTTCCGTACTTTAATACCATCTAATTATTGGAGCTACTATTCAGGTGTCAAAATTGCTGAAAGTACAAAAGTTAAACATTGCATATCCTTAATGGTGATGAGCCGAGAAAATTTACTAGTAAGTACAAAATTGAAAATGGAGCATAGTTCTGATTAGAAGAGATCAAAGAGATAATCTACGACTGTGACTTATGAGTTGACAGAAACCATAAGAAGAAGGCGGAAGGAGAAAGGTGGAATGATTCTTGGCTTTAAAAATTCACTTCATCTACATTTACCTGACTAATAGTAGACACAGTTGATCTGGTGAAAACCACTCTACAGTGAAGTGAGATCAATCTGTAGAAAACTCAAACTTAATAAGAAGAATTTTAAATCATGGAAACAATCAGCGTTGAGAGGACTTTAGAATTAGTGGGCTGATGTGAAATGAAGGAAAATAAATTTGTCCCATTAGCAGAGGGATCTTGATTACATGTTTGTTTATAAACTCATTTCCAACAGTTGATTCTCTTATCACTTTCATGAAAAATTGAAACCAACATAGGCCAGTTTTGAAGCTAGATATCAGAGAAAGTAT
This sequence comes from Tetrastigma voinierianum, assembly GCA_016808115.1. Lineage (NCBI taxonomy): Eukaryota > Viridiplantae > Streptophyta > Magnoliopsida > Vitales > Vitaceae > Tetrastigma > Tetrastigma voinierianum. The sequence continues at coordinate 87,224 of JAEQBH010007501.1, read as the reverse complement.
GCATACTTGCTTTTGATTAAAATTGATTTGCCGCTACGAAACGATAAGTGAAAGAAATCTTCTTTTGTTTGAGGCTTGAGCAAATCTTTCTTTTCTTTGGCGAGAACAGTAAAAAACTTTTTAAATTTAGGGGGTTTGTTGACTTAAGTCATCTCTTTTTGATCCCATTTTCACCAGTTTGATTTTAGATTAAAATTGAATAGATCATCTCTGAGATTATGAAGAAACTGTTTGTCAATTCAGCGGGGAAGGGCGAGAAGAAGAAAAGCGGAGTAGAAAATGCGAGAAATAAGTGGATAAAATGCGGTCGAATGGCGGACGAAATAGAAGCAGCCCAGCTGGTCATTGATACGATTATTAGTGCGCGCAGTCCAGTTCTAGAGTCGCGATATGGCGGGAAGATTGAAGAGAAGAAGAGAATTTGATGCAGTCGCGTGGGGATCGCGGCATAGCGGTGAAGAAAGGCGTAAATTAAAGATGATGACAGCCGAGAAATTACAATGGCGACATCATCAAACAACCATGGCAACTACAACCGCGCCAGGTGATCGCGACAAGAGCGATGTGCGACACGAGGCTGCGGTTATCCGCGACCCGGAGACTTAATCGCGGAAGTCGTGACATGAGGAGATCAAGCGAAGGCGAGCTATGAGGTTACGATAATCGACATCGGTGGAAACCCTTTCAAAGAAAGCGATTACCGAGGGCTGATGTGCGACAAGAGATATTGATGTCAGCGACATCGCGACAAACAAAAGGAAGGTTCTGAAGCAGGCCCGTGGCGACAACGATACGATGGTAGTGCATCGATTGATTAGTGCCCCGAGTGCAATTTGATTATTTATTATAGGTTTTGAGTGCTTTGTGTGCTAATCGTATGAATAACGATTCACGCATTACGGTCCCTAATATTCTAATGATCGTATTTTGTGGCAATTTTTGATTTTTGTGAGATAATCATGCCAAAGTGTTAGTCGATCCAAGCCGCGAAAGATTTAAGTCAAACTCGACATCATATATCGAGTAGAAGGAAGAAGAGAAGAAAATGGAAGAAAAATGAAGCGGGAAGAAAATTGATGAGAAGCCGGCGGGAAACGACCAATGGGCAGTGGCCGCGAGGAGAAACACATTGATTTCGCTAAAGCTAGCGAAATGCACCGCCTAAAGCGGGGTGATGCCTCGTCATGCTTTGTAATTAATGCAACCGACTTCAATTTTGGTGTATTACTCTTTTGTCCATTAACCCAGCCTAGTTGTTAGGTTTGGTATTTTCATACCTTGAGGGAGGCCTATATAAGCCTCTTGTTTGTAACCTAAAAAGCGATTCAAAAGCATCGATCTTTGGGAGAATAATTTTTGTAAGTTTTTATTTTGTAAGCCAAGTCCTTTTATTTTCCAGTTTTTGCTTTTCTTTTCTCCTCTTCTCTCACCACTCTTTCTCTCCGCTTTCTCGGTTGCCAAACACCCTCCAAGGATGACAACTTGGAGGATGGCGGCTAAAACCACTTCCTTCTTGAAGTAAAAAGTGCTTGGGGTAAGATCTTTAGGTTCTTGGTGGTTCCACAGCACTCATGTTGCGAGTAGTGTATTTATGGCCCTTATATTCAAAACTTAGTTGCATAACAGCTGGATGTTGTGTCTTGGCCAATACTACTCCATGCTTTAGGTCGGTCTTTCGGGTGAGAAGTGCAACGTAGTTCTTTAGGTCAAGTGCTTACTAGCCTCGGGTAATATTTACATGTTAGGGTTCTTCAAATTAGGGTTAAATAACATTCTGATTATTGTTTGGCTGATACTCTCCATTGCTTTTAGAATCTTGTGCTCGGGTGAGAGATGCCTTGTATTTTTTGGAGAAATGGTCTTTACGAGCCTCAAGAATGATAATGGAATGTTAGGGTTTTAACTAAAGGGGCCATAGCGCATCTGTGTTGACTCAAATAGAGGTTGTTTTTCAACCAGGGGAGCTCTTAGTTAGCCTAGGATCTTAAAATCGGTGGCTACTTTGCTTGAAGTTCTCTTTTTCTTATTTTTCTTGATTTTATTTTAGGTTACCAAACCGGCCACTTAAGCTTTCGGTCTTTACGAGTCATTAAGTTTTCAAACTGCTCTGCTTGTTTTCACAAAACCCAAAAATCCAAATTTAATTCACGAGTTTGATTTCCTCCAATCCATTTGTCTGAACCGCGTCCATGTGTTCGACCCTGGGCCGTATCTTTGCGAGTAGCTTGACTACGTTAGGGAAAATTCTGGACCTAAATTTTGTTGGTCGCTAGCCCTCTAGTGTACCAGATCATCGGAACAACCATTGAAGACTGCAAGGGACTAGAATGGATGTCGCGACCAGGCCATGATGTCGCGACATCGCAAGCGATCAAGCGAGCACACTTAAAGCATGGCGTGGTGTCGGTATTGACATGAGCGACCGATCCATGGGATCTGCGAGAATTTTAGGTCAATGTCGCGACATGAGTTTGATCATGTGACAAAGGCTGGTCATGGCCCGGAGGCGTGCTTGGGCACAGCTGTGCGAAATCCCACAGCGGAGTTATATTGGGATTAGGGCCCAAGCTGGAAAACCATAAATCTGTAGAAGCTACGGAATAGTAAAGCAAATTCGGAGCGCATCAAGAGGAATGCAGGGTAACTAGGCTTCACTTTTATTTTCTTTTCTTTTCTTTTCTTTCCTTTTCTTTATTTTAGAGCAGATGTTTGTCTCGTATTTCTTTTCGTTTATTTTGATCTGAATGTTATCGTTTTTGCGAAGGCGAATACGAATTCAATTTCTTTTCAAAATTACCACGGAATGCATCGAGTTCGGACAAATTTAAGTTCGATTATTTCGATTCAGTGGAGTTATTCTTTTGATCGAAGGATCTTTGTCTCGTGTGATTCGGTGGTGGGAACCCGGCTTCCATTTGTGACGTTGTAGTCGAAATTGATCTTTCACATGTGAGATTTTGCGACATCTTGTTCATTTCGGTTTCACAATTTACTTGATTATGAGTTTATTGATTTTGGATACGAATATCGGTTTCTTATGCAGTTAAAATTGCGTCGTTACTACGATTTGAGGGAGGTCCTACGAGTGACACGGGAAGACATAATCTACGGGAGTAATGTACATTTCTTTGAAGGTATACTAACCTGTATTAGGGATCCTTTGAAGCTTTAATAAGTTCACTTAGATAAAATCCTCTTCTCACTTGAAGTCAGAGCGAGTAGAGCGACTTATCTATTTAAACAAATAGATTTCTGCCTCAATTTCGGATAGCTGAGGCGATCAGTGTTAGGCGAGATCTAATCAAGGAATGGTTGATCTATTTTAATTTCGAGGAAGAGTAATTTGGAAGTTGTATATCCTTGCTTGACCGATAACTTGGGAGCTAAGATTGTACGGAGTCCATAAAATGGAGTATGAAGTATTGCAAAGAAAATACCCCGGCTTAAGGAAGTTCTTGTTAAGTAGTTATCTAGTTCCCTGTGGTCGAGAGAATCGGGAAGAAGGAGATAATGTGAAATGTGGAGCGTGGAGAGATCGGTGCACCTTCTGAAATCTGCTTCAGACTGATTTTGAAACTTGAGATATTCAAGAAAATTAATTCAGTATGAACTACAGGAATTGATCGTTCACTATGATTGTTTCTCTTGATGTGTCTTCCTATGATAACTGTTCAGTATTCATTTCTTTTTGTAGGAATTTATTTTCCTTCATTTGTTTTATTTCAGTCTATTTGAATCATTCCATTTCTCTTTGAACTAGTTAATTTCCCGGCTTTTCATGCTGAAACCCATATCAATTTATGGTCGAATAGTATTAATTTTGAGTGGTGGGGGTAGTTGATGAAAAATTCTTGAGATCTCTGTGGGATCGATATCTTGGACTATGTCCATTTATTATATCGACTGTGCATACGAAATTTCAGACCAAAACCAATAAATTAAATCGTTCTACTCTAAGAGATTTTTGGTTATGATAGTATGATGTCAACAAGTTTTATGGCGCCGTTGCCGGGGATTAGATAATAGTCCTTTGGTGATAACGTCATAAATTTGTATATGTGTTTTGGTCCAGTCAACAAGTTTTATGGCGCCGTTGCCGGGGATTAGATAATAGTCCTTTGGTGATAACGTCATAAATTTGTATATGTGTTTTGGTCCAGTCAACACAATTCGATTTGAATTACTCAACCAAACACATTTTTCTCACAAATTTTATTTCATGAATACTATTCATGTGAACAGTACAACCCTCGGGTTACTGTTCACGGCCACTACCCTACATCGGTTCCACTTTGTGAACCCGAATTCTCTAGCCATTTTCGGCCTCATACACATCAAAACATGATTTATGACATAATTTATACCATTGAGCACGAAGCCCCTACAGGTCACGGGTATCGATGGAGCTCCCAAAATTTTCAATAATTCGGTCCCGAGTTTGGGACGATCAAACGACGTTCGAGGCCTCCAAAAGTCAAGCCTTGAAGCATTACAAAACACTTAAATAAAGTGTAACTTCAAGTAGAATAAAACCCCTACCTCACGGAGTTTGTCGAAACACCTCAAAACCGGAGTCCACGCGTTGCCTCTCCGCGTAGAATAGTTTTCCTTCTTGGCCCGACGAAATCCGACGATCGGATTAGCCAGAAATCTAAAGAGAAGCTTGATACTCTCTCACTAAAATCACAAAATTTTCCCTCTGTAAGCCCCTTTCACATTTTGGTCTTTTCTTAAGGAAGAAAAGACCACTATTTGGACTTTTGTCCTTTTCCTCATTTAGAATCTAATTAATACCAATCGTAGCCACTAAAACTGGATTTTGACATTTAGCCTTGTCTGATTTGTAGATTTAAAATCCGTTTACTCTTCGTATAACATGTGTAACATGAGTACATGTTATAGGTGACTTTTGTCACATCACAATTCATCTTCCGGCACTTGATACTCGACGCCTCGAAAAACGTACAAATTCTGACTATCTCGGAATTCGACATAATTCGACGTGGTAGCTAGATTTTGCAAGACGATTCCAACGGTGAAATCCGTTTCATCATCCGAGATCTAGAGAATAAATTTCGGATTTTTGACCGAAATTATGATTTTGCCATTTTCTTATAAATTGGAAATCTCTCGGGTCTTACAGTATTGACATAAATGAAATGATGTATGGAAATTATATACATATAGATATAATTTTCCATGATGCATTAGTGATATGCATGAGTAGAATTGTCCATGTAGCATTCATTGTGCATGTGACATGATATGGCATGCAATGGCATCTTGCATTGCATATGCACAGGGACATCACATTTAATGGGTATGAGTGCATGGTTAATAAATTGACACTGCGTTTGGTGTTTGATTGGGTGGGCTCGGTTAAATGGGACAATGTCCAACAAAGTCGCACGGTTGAATAAAATGGTAAATAAAATATGTGTCGGGTATTAGCAAGAAGGGATAGATCATCTATTGGGTAAAAAGCCCTCCAATTATGTTCAGACATAGTCCCCAGCAGTGAAAGGCCGTAAAAGTGTTTGAGTTTGCGGATGCCCGCGGTGCGACACCAAAAATCCGCTACCCACATAAAGGCACATGAATTTTGAAAATAAAATGATCATTATGATGTATCATCCAAAAAGCTTTTGGTTTATAAACAAATGAAATTTTTTTTGAAAATGATCATCGATGTTATCTAGAATGACAGTTTATCACACATGGGCTTAAGCGTTGTGTGACGGAGTCGGTGAGGACTCGGGCGCATGGTACATGGTGAGTTGCATCTCATTCCACGGCTTAGCATTTCGGATTCCATATAGAATTGCCATGTTCTTGTTGGAATGTGATAGTAAATGTTGAGTGAAAATTGCATGTATACTTAGGTGGGAAGTAGCCCTTGTAGGAGGTATTCCTTATTAGGCATGACTCACCCTTTATGGGACAACCCTTACAGGTATAGGGTCGATACCGGTGGATGGCGCTCATACAGGGGCGTGATTTTGAAGAAGGCTGATATGTGGCCTTGATATGTCTTTTTGTAAAAGTGCTTGGGAACGAGTTGGTTACAGCATGTTTTGTATAAAAGAATTGTAATTAAATCTTTTTGGACTATTGCCAATATAGCCGTGTAAAACTTGAGAAAATTCAAATTTTCTGAAAAAGGGTAAAATGGTGATTTCAGTCAAAATCCGGAATTTTTCTAGATCTAGGATGACTAAAAGCCCGGACTTCACCAGTTTGAATCGTAAAGCGGAGCCTAGTTACCACCATCCCGGGTGTTGGATTAGAGATAGTAGAGATTTCACGTTTTGGTACGAATGTAGTACGAGACACTTGGCACAATTTCAGTGGCTCAAGATGAGACACGTGTAAAGTGGAGAGCTAGTCAAACAATGGGCTCAAGTGTGGGGCCATAGGAGACAAATGACACCTTGTGAGTTGATGGAAATCCATGGTAGATGGATAAGTGAATAGGGCGTGATCTAAAGAACCACTTAGAAGTGGACAAGTGGCATGAGAGGACAAGTTCTCTTGACTGACCTTGACCCAACTAGTCTTGGAGGGAAAAAGGGGAAAGAGAGAGAAAGGAGAAAGGAAGAGTTTAGAGAGAGACTCTCACTTCTCTATAGATTTTAGGTGATCGGCCGTCAGATACGGTAGACGAAGCGAGGATTGATCCTCCTTGCGAGAGCTATGCGTGGGTACCGAAAGTGTGGAGTTTCGACAAACTCCGGGAGGTAGGGGTTTTCTCCTACTTGTTTCTATTCCTTGGCTAAGTGTCATTTAATGGATGGGGATCTTTTGAGGCTTGAATGGCCGTGTATTTAGTTCCAAAGATTGGGATTTAGTAGTGAAATCCCCAAATTAGATCCATGGCTTGATGCGAGGCGAGTGGGTTGGGCCCCACATTCATGTGACCTTGTGTGTTGTTGTGTGCTATTTGTGTGATTCTTTGGGCAGTTCCAAGATGGATTGTCAGTTTGTTTATTAGTCCATGTGAGCTAATTTTCGGTGTTATTGCTATGAATAAATAACATGTTGCTTTGTGTGAATTTTTTTAATATATGCATGCTTAATATATTAACGTGGTGTGTGAAATGACATATTGCATTTCATATGCACTGAGGCACCTTAGAACAATAGGTGTGAGTGCATGACATGTTTTCAGAGGCTTAGCTCATAATTGGTTATCGGAGTATGTCCACAAACGAATGAAAATCTGAGGGTTGCCAAAAGAAAATTATATCTGAAAGTTGTCTAAAGAATTGTTTTGGAAAGGTGTCCAATAGTTCACGTTGGAGGATATCCAATGGACTGTTTCAAAGAGTTGTCCAACAATTCACTCAGAGGATTGTCCAACGCATATATTCGGAGGGTTGTCCAATAAAATTTTAACAAAAATTAAACAATGTGTTTTCAAGAACAAAAACGCTTTGTTATGAAGATAATTTTCATACATGGGATAAGCATGTGTGAGAGAGTCGGTAAGGACTAGAGGCATGAGATTGGGCATGTAGACATTCGAGTAGGATTCATGAATTCACTTGAATGTGTGTGTTTGCCATTGCATGAGCACTTAGGTGGGGAGTAACCCAATGTAGGAAATTCAACTACTGGGCATTGCTCACCCCGTCATGGGATCCCTTTTTAAGTACATGGAGTATTCAGGAAGACGGCTCTCACTAGAGACCGCTTTTGAGAAGAAAGCCGACATGTGGCTTTGATTATATATTTTTGTAAAACATGTATGAAACATTCTTATTGATACATGTTTGTATAAGAGTGTAATTAACTCTTGAACTATTGTAATATAGTTGGTTATATTTTTGATGAGTATGGATGTATAGGCGACGTGACCATTTTACTCATGTTTGAGTCTTGGTGAGAGACACTCATTTTGCGGTATTGAGACTTTCGGTAGCCACATATTCACGGGTTGTGGGTTGTCAATGGATTGAGTTTAGAGCATCTCAAGCTAGGTATGTGATCATGGTAAGGGAGTCGTGATCGGACTCTTACGGATTGTAATTAAGTGCATTATTCTCATAATCTTAATTTAAATATGAATGAATGAGTCCTAGTGAAGGGACTTATCGAGGTAGTGTCAAGTAACTCGGTGTCCATGAGTAATTGGTACCGGCCTGGTACTAAGACTTAGGTGCGAAATGACCTAAGGTAGAAACTTCCGCAGGTTGACGGTTAGTCAACGGTACCCCCGGGAATTAGGGCGTCACACTAGATAAGGAAAAACATATTTATCCCTAAAAATAGGAGATTCCTTCTTGAGATAGGAGGAGATTCGGCCAATAATTCTAAATCGAGAAGATTCCCCACGAGGGAAAGGTAAGCAATTCCAACTGCGCATACTCTCTTCTCCCTCTTCATACTTTTGCTGGCTTAATCATCAAAGAGGGGGTCGACCCACCATCGCTCAACCACTCTTTTTGCATGTTTACGTTGCACTGTTGATGCCCAAGAAGACAAATAATCAAGGCAATAACAATTGGCGTCATTTGTGGGAAGATGACAGAAAGTCTCGTTTATAGGCTACAAGGGCTTGGCACGCGATTGTCTAACAACCCTTCATCACACAGAGTCTTTTGATTCCCAGTCCACATCGATTCAAGCGAGGTAGTCACGATGGTGAACAATCCGATGATACAATCACTAGAAGATCAGTTCCTCCATTGGTGTCAGGAGATGGAGAAGAAACAAGAGGAGCAGGCGAGATAGATGCAGGAGTTGCAAGGTCGCGCTGAACGCTTGCAACGCTTGCAATGCAAGAATGACTAGTAGCAGGCCCAGGTAGAAAAAAGACGCAAACTTGGAAAGGATGTACACGATGGCGATTGTGTTGAACGTCGATCACTCGCGATAGGAAAGAGGCCCATTATTCGAAGCGATGTCGATGCCCCGACAAATGATGGTGTCTCGGAAAATCTCCATCCATGAGCCTCGCCGGGGAAGAAGCATTTCGAGGCGACATAAGGGCCAAATCGTGAAGGAAGCACTTGCACCGCCATTGTAACACCCCGAAATATACCCTAGTTGTTTTTAACATGTTTAGGGTATTTTGTAGGCATAAATTGAATTTTTCGTAATTTAAATGCAAAACATAGCAAGTTGGAAACCCGGAAATTTGTACAAGACATAAGGACAAAAGGGTAATTTGTCAAAAGGGGGTATAAAATTTATAAGTTGTTAAGATTAGAGGTTAAAGTGGAAATAACTTAAGTTGTAATGCAAATAATAGAATGAGGGAGGACTAAAAGGCAAATAAAAGAAACTTTAACTATAAAAAAGGGAGGGAGACCAAAAATAATTTTTGGTCTCCAAACAAAAGAGCATACGGGTTAGAAGAGGAAGAAGAAGAAGGAGGAGCAAGCAAAGGTATGGAACTATGACCATTAGTATGAAATTTGAGTATGGAATAGTATGGAATCATTAATATGGAAATTCTAAAGTTTTGTATGGATTCTAGTATGATTTTGTACAAAAAAACTACTTGGGTATGGATTGCTAGGGTTTTCTCTAGATATTAGTTTTGTTCCCTTTTTAGGGTTTTGTTAGGAATACATCCTAACTCTAGATTTATGGGAAGTTGGGTTAAAAATCCCTAGTTGATATCAATTAGATATGGAATCCTTCATAAGTGTATGGTTTTGTAAAGTTTGGAGAACTTTGGTATAAATCCTTGGATTCTTTGGCTAATTAAAACTGTTTGTGGAGTTGTTTGGAGGGATTTCATATTGGTTTTTTATGAAGGATGGAATAGAAGAGAATTATGGAAGAAAGGTGAATGATAAAGTGGTGCGCCGTTTACGGGCGAAACGTAACTGGTACCGGTCTGAACGGGGGGTGGTACAAGTACCACTTATGCAGAGGCAAAATGAATGCAGGTACCATCCAAAGTGAAGCAAATTTACCACTCTCGAGCCGAGTTTGATAGGTACCAAATAGAGTGAATGCAGAGTACCACTATTCTACAACCTGGTTTATTATTTTACATAGTTAAGTTATGCTTAGCATCTGGGAGTATAGATAAGAAGAAATTAAGTGAAAAATGTCTTATCTTATCGTAGCCGGCGACGATGAGACGAAACTTCTACATGCCCTATAATAAGCTAAGAAGTTTAAAATACACATATAATTGTAGGAATGCCAAGACCCGGTGTTAAATGACCGCGACACTTACATTGCATTAGGCGAGACAACGTTACATTTAGTATAGTACTCTGATTAGTGCTACGACACTCCTGTTAAGTGCTTCGGCACTCTTGCTTTGTGCTACGGTACTTGAAATGCTGTACGGTATCTTAATTACTTATTGTCTTCGTGTCTCACTCATTTATTAATCTTGGTCTAGGTATTCCCATAGTTATATGATAATAACCTGAATGAGGAATACGAGTAAACAAGTGTGTATGTTCTGATCTATAGTACCTACGGGTATTTCTGAATAAGAATAAGCTCTGTAACTCCTACGGGAGATCTGAACAAGCATAAAGTTACTATAAGTACAAGTATAAGTCATATGGGAGATCCGAATAAGCATAAGTCTGTTAGAAGCATAAGTAATTGTATAAGTTCCTTATATGGTCTGTACAAACTACGATATCTATTATTGTTATATGCTTACTATAATCGTGTATATGCATATTACCTATGTTTCCCACTAAGCGTAAAGCTTAGCACAGGTTTTTAATCCGTGTAGGTACAGAAGAAGGAGACAGTGATCTTCCACATTACGCCCGCGACCTGCTTAATAGGGGATCACTTTGTAGGTTCGCGCGCTCACGATCATGTAAATGTAATGTATAGTTTTGTATATATAAATGGGACTCAGAACTGTATGTATATGACACTGCAAACACCACTACGGTGTTCGTTTTATTTTGTATTTTTGTATATGATATGTTGATACAGTTATAAGACTTGGACATACCAATTTCTGATAAAGTAGGTAAAGAGTCTCAGTTCGGTCTCGCGCCCCTCTTTCGCCTAGGCGGGGGTTGGGGGTGTGACAGCTCTACCTTCAGTGATGTCATTAGAGGCGTATCTGGCAAGGTAAGGAGGGAGGCCAATAGGAAGCGGAACGGTCGAAGCATTACAGAAATGCGTAATGTGTACCTTTGGGATGATACCGCAATGCCACTTTAAATCCACACGCCTTGATGCAGGCTAGGCATTACACATCCGCTAACACCCTTGATTCAAGAACCCGACAACATGCTCTCTTCGCCTTTAGGGTAACACATTCTTGACTACAAGCCACCTCACGGGTTTGTCATATCGGTTTTTACCATGTTTGATGGCTCTACTGACCCTTATGATCACATGCTCCATTATAACCAGGCGTGCAAAGTATTCCCGGCTAATTTGTAGGAGCCTGCGTTAGCCTAGTTCCACAAGTTCCCTCACAAATCAATAAATTCACTTAAGGAACTTTAGGGTGCGTTCATCTCGTAGTATCTTTGTTGATTGCGTCGAAAGGAACATCAACCACTTCTGAGCTCTCTTGAGGCGGGAATAGGAATCCATACGAGGACTTCACGCAAGAAGGTTCGGGTAAAGCGGATTGACAGTGAGTCATACAACATTAACGCAGTCCTCCAAAACTTTAGGAGGACCTTCGGACCATCAACTCCTTTCTTCCACTCACTATCTTTAGACCAGCCAGTAACAATGGAAGAATTATACAGATGGGCTAATAAGTACTCCACGTTAGAGGACAATATCCATAGCAGCCCAAACTATCATGATTACAAACCAGTCGATTGAGGGGAGTAAGCCCTTTGGGAAAAGGCTATCTGAGCCTAAGGAAGGTCAGTGGGGATCGACGATCTCGTGACCCGATCCACGAAAGAGGAAGCCCCACATGAATTCACCCTCCTGATCATCTCATATGAAAGGTTATTGCCCCTTATTTGCGACTTGCTGGAGTTTAAATGGCCTGAAATGATCCGGACGGATCCTTCCCAAAGAAACAAATCTTTACGGTGCAATTATCATAAAGATCATAGTCATGAGACCGACAAGTGTCTAAGTCTAAAGTTCTTTGTGGAAAAGCTTATCAAAGCAAGGCACCTTAGGAGGTACATAAGGGAAATTGACCAAGGGGCGGAACCAAGGCAAGCTGCAGATAGAATTACAACCGGCGTGATAGCCCCACCAGAATCCAAACCATCCATAAACTGACACCGGCGACTGTCGGCGACTAGTATCGGTGGCTTCCCAGCAAAGAAACTCTTAAGAGAAGCGACCCGCAATTAAGGCCAGGGTGAACGCTATCCACACGAAAGGCAGTCGTGCATAAACTAAGCCAATAGATGGCCCCATATCCTTTCCTCATGTCAACCCGAACAAGGTCATTATGCCCCACTATGATGCACTAGTACTCACCCTCTATATTAATAGTTTTGATGTACACGAGATGTAGTGGACCTTAGTGATGCGGCGGGTACTAAAACTACCAGCATTTAGGTAGATGAAGCTTTCCTCAGATATGTTGAACTCAACCGGGCGAATCCTCTCTGGTTTCAACAAGGCAACTATAGTAATATTAGGTGATGTCACGCTCCTTTTAAAATTAGGACTAGGCACTTAGAAAATTTTGCTCTTGGTTGTCGAAGATTTAAGATGCGCCTGGCCGTAGTGGTGGACTTGGGCACTACATGAAAGTTATCCTTGACCACCACCAAATGGTCAACTATTTGACCGTGGGGCGGGGTTTACCTTCTAAACGTTAGGAAGCCTAGCAGGTACGACAATGCTATCGACTATCCATACGAGGAATAGAAAAGGAGAAAAATCTAAAATGTCCCCACTCGAAGATCACTTACGCTATCAATCACATGTATTTCTTGATTAGGACCCTTTGGCTGTGGATCCCTTAGAAGTAGTAGTGTTAGATGGGACGGAGAAGTTCACATACGTCAGTACTCTCCTATCTAGTGAGGAAAGGGAGCAGATACAAGGCGTGCTATTAAAAAACATAGACGTGTTCGGCTAGAGTCCGCTTTCAGGATATGGCGAGGGTGGGCGAGTATTAGCCTCCACAAAGTTGAATATTGTCCACGTGGCCAGGCCGAAGTAGAGTGACGCGTTTCCACCGGGATCGCTGTCGGATTATTCGGACATGATGAGAACTGATCTTCTAAGCGGGTTTCATCATTAGAAATAAAGGGTACCCCGAAGGGATGAAACCACACTACGTGTATTGTTGATGCCTCGGAGTTGGGCATGGGATCTTTTGTCATTTACGGATGCTTTCTCGGATGCCACCATATTCAATAGCGCATACTACTTGAGAGAAAACGACCTTTATTACACCACATGGGTTATACTATTACAATGTGATGCCTTTTGAAGCGAAAAGCGTCGAAGCGACTTATCAGGCCGATGTCAAGATATTTCGTTAGCCCAGATGAAACCCAGGATACATGGAGATCTCTTATATCAATGATATCTTTGAGTCGAGTCAAGCGCTCCGATCACGAGAAGAATCTACAAGAAACCTTTGAGTTGTTATGAAGGTATGACATGAAACTAAACCCTCTGAAATGTGTGTTCAGAGTCAGTTCGGGCAAGTTTTTGGGCTTTATGGTAACCTAGAGAGGAATAGAGGACAATCCTATCGGCTTAAAATGCAATGGACTCCCAAGCTCCTACCACCAAAAAGGGAGTACATCAACTGACTGGTCGGTTAGCGGCTCTCGGGCGGTTCATATCCCGTTCTATAGATCGGTTGAAACCATTTTTTACCACTCTAAAGGGAGCCAAATGGACCGGGTGGAATGAGGAATGCGAACAGGCTTTCATGGCGGCAGTATCTCACCGAGCCATCGATTAGTTAACTTGAATCTGGCTTGATATACTTTATCTTTACTAGGGAGTTTCAAAGTGTCGATAGAAGTGAAACTTTGTTCAAGAAGATGGCGGAAACAAGAACCGATATTCTTCATAAAAAAATTGAGAAAGAAAATCTCTGTAGTAAAAACTGGTATACTAGTCTCGAACAAATTAGCCTTTGTCTCTCATTAGAGGCGGTAAAAACCGCCCTTACTTCAGCGCACCCTATCGTCTTGCTAACCTATCTCTCTTTGCGAAGTACTATTCATAAGCCTGACTTGTCATGGAGGATGGCCCAATGGGCGATCAAGCTAAGTTAGTTTGGTATCCAATATAAACCCCGCTTGGCGTTAAAAGGGTCGATATTAACAGACTTTCTAGTCGAAATCATGGCTAAGATCTGGGCCAGACAGCACGACTAGTGGATCCTTAATGTAAATGGCGCTTCCTGGCAAACAGGAGCTGGTGTTGGTTTGACACTTAAAGCCTCGACCGAGGAAAGAATAGAGAAAGCCATACGGTTAGGCTTCCCCGCATCTAATAATGAGACGGAATATGAAGCAATCCTAGCCGGAATCAATTTGGCAATCTTCGTCTTCAGAAAAGATCATCATACAAAGTGACTCTAAGTTGGCGGTAGGACAGGTAAACAGAGAGTACGAAAAGCGAGACCAACACATGGCTAAGTATGTAAGTCTGGTTAATCTACAATTGGGAAGCTTTGTGGCCCGGAGGCTTTAGCATATCCCAAGGGATTCGAATGAAAAGGCAGATGCCTTGGTTGTAGTAGCCGCATCCCTCCCAATAAATGAAACAGTGTTCCTCTTAGTCTATTACCAGGCGGAGTTGTTAACCGCTGCCAATTGGGTACATGAGATAGATGGGACAAGTTCCTGGATGACTTCAATAGTCCATTATTTGAGCTCAAAAAAACTATCGAGTAGCGAGTTGAAGCCCCTGGTCAAGATCCGGTAGGCTCGATTTTTCTCTCTTGTGAATGAGCGGTGCACAAGCGATCTTTACATGCCATATCTTAAATGTCTCACCACTTTCAGCGGGGACCTTTATGCATTAAAAAGAGCTCCACACGAAGGAATATCTGAAAACCACCCAAGCGGTAGAACCTTGGTTCTAGGAGGCCCGTACATAGGGTTACTACTAGTCGACCATGAGGTGGATCTGTCCTTTCACGTCGGGAAGTCTGTCGTTGCTAGCGATAAGCCCCCATCTCTAGGATGGCGGATCAGGATCTGACCACCATCACAAGCCCTCGTCCCTTTGCCGGTGGGGATAAACTTTTATGATTAGGCCCGCGCCTGTTGTCCCCAGCATAAAATAAGCTATTGTTGAGTAAGCCACCAGGCCTATTTCGACAAATGGATAGAAGAAAGTGAGTCTTTGCCTCTATCAAAGATAAGGATGTTATCCAATTTGTGTGGAAAAATATTGTTTGTTTGTTCGGGATACCTTAGTCGATTGTAACTTACAATGGGCCGCAGTTTGACAGCAGAGTATAAGAGAATTTTTTTTACAAGTTGAAAATCATAAACTTGTACTCGACTTTGCGATACCTAAAGAGTAATGGCCAAGCGGAGGCATCCAACAAAACTCTTTTAAATGCTTTGAAAAAACGTCTACATTCAGCTAAGGGAAAATGGGCAAAGAGTTGCTTGAGTTCTTTCTGAATTTTCTATAGAATAATTAGCTGAAAGCCAATTGGAGTATTGCCATTCGCCCTCACCTATGGGATGGAGGCCATTATTCCCTACATAAATTGGGATGCCCACACTTGAATTGAAATTCTGAGAAGCTAATACCAAAGTCATTGTAAAAGACTTAAACATGGTGGATGAACTTCGTGAAGCTACAAAAGTGCGCATAACATCGTACCAACAAAGAGCGGTAAGCTCATATAACAGGCATGTAAAACAACGTATATTCCGAGTTGGGGACCTAGTCTTAAGAAAGGTCTTTGAGAATACGGTTGACCTAAGCGGTCGGAAAAGTTCGGCCAGGTGGGAGGACCATATGCGATAGTAAAAGAGGCAACGGATCATACGCCTTTGAATAAACTAGACGGGACCGCGAGTGCCCCAAATGTGGAATCTTTATGCACCTTAAGAGCCTTATCGATAAAGTCTTCTTTATAGTATTTTCTTTCAATTTTTCGCAGTTGCCTCCATGAAAAAGACCAGATGTGGTTCTTAGCTTGTCGGCACTTTCAAAAGACTAGATGTGCCTCTTAGCCTGCTGTCATTTAAAAAAAAAAAAAAGGGACAGGGCATCTAGCCTACTGGTACATAAGCTTAAGAAACCACATAGTGCGACCCTCGGCCCTTTTGGTTTAGAACAGTGAAAAAGAGTGCCTCACTGTTGGCGGGTGTGCGACCCTACCCGGTTTAACTTAATAAATACCGAAGCAACAAACCTAGCTAAATTTCATGGGAGAATTCTCAATGGCCTAAGTAAGTTGAAAATTATATTTCATAGAAAGTACGTTGGAATAAAATAAAGACGATAGAAGAACTAAACGAAAATGGTATTTTATTAAAACCTGATGGCATCGAAAAGTACACAAGTCCCTACGTAAACAAGAGAAAAAAAAAAAGTTGTAATCAGCCACAGTCCTCGACGGAAGCATTCTCCTCAAGGTCACTTGGCTACCTCGCTGGGTACCCAATTGTTGTGTCTCGGTGGCATTTGGGACCGGGGTGGGAGCGCGGGTTCACAAAGAACTCGGGAGGCAGTGGGACGGAAGAGGTATTGCATGCGGATTTGGGACCTACGGATGATCCCCACGGATGTTGTGTTTAAACATGTAACACTTCGTAGTCGTGGCGGATGCCTCCGAGCCTTAGTACGATGCTCCTCATGGCTTCCCGCTTGTCGCTTGCGGAAGCGGTACTAAAGGAGCACACACCTCATCCTTCGCCGCCCCGATCTCCAACAAGAGGGACGTTCGCTCAACCTCCAGACGGGTGGTCTCAACTTCGGCTTTGGACTTGACCTCCTCTACGGTTGCCAGGGCACTTTGCGCTCTAGTTAAGTCATCCTCTGCCCGTGCCTTTGCTTCACTGGCAGCAGCGGCGACCAGGTGAGGCCGACCTCGGCTTCCTCTTTAACCACATCCCTCATTCTCGGTGCCCGTGATCCTCTCCCCATGCCCTCCTTGGCCTTGGTTTCCAATGCTTGGATCAGGGACTTAGCATTATCCTAGGGACTCTTCGCGGGCATGATGCTTAGAGGTAGCCGGCTAGCCTTAGAGTCACAGCTTCTCAGAGTCTTCCAGTCTATAATGAAGCTCCTTATCTGGCGCACCATGTTCCAGATGGCTGTGACAGTGCGCCAGGGAAAAAGAGTTACAAGAAAATCATAACATGAAACCAATATTCAAAGCCGGTGAGAAGTTCGGCTATACTAGTTTAGCCATCTTATTGAATTCATGGTTGCGAAATGCACATCCCGTCTTTTAACCATGCAACGGACTTTCTATCCGAATCCGAGGAAAGGGATCTTACGTACTCCTTAGCGAGCCACCGGCATAGAAGAGTGGGGTAGAGATCTCGTATGTGCACTGTGAGTCCCTGCGGTCAAAGGGGCCCGGCTCAATAATCATTTGGGCGGCCTTTGCTGGGGTCGGTGTGTCGACAGTGAACGGTCCATTCCGTCGGAGTTGAATGAAGAGCTCGGCCTAATCTTGTCGGGCGTCCTCTCCTTCTGTTGGTGACCATAGCAAAGTCTTGCCGAGAGCGACGGTCGGTAGAAGCCCGAAGGAGCCTCCCTCATAACTTGATCGGCTTTATGAGATTCTGTAGTTAGAGCTCGGTCCTCCAGCATTGCATAAGCCTCTGGAACACCACTAGGCGGCTCCTCCCGAAACCCGACATGTCGTCGAGGGCTCGTTTTGGAGAATCCACGACAACTACTATCAAGCAATTCTACGCCTCTTCTTTCGGACTAAACTGTCTTGGGCGTTTATCGCCTGGACCTTCGGAGCCGAGGGTAGTCTCATTGTGAGCGTTCGCGGCTGGCGCGCATCGTCGCGTGTCGATCAGCGGCGAGGCTAGACAATGTCGCCCCATCATGCCAGCCAGTTGACCTACTAGCTGTTGGTTCACCCCAATCAACGAACCCCTCAAAGCCCTCGCCGACAACCTTTACCCACCCGGCCTTCTTCTCCTTCGCAACCTAGGGGGCAGGCTTGGGATTTTGCGCAGACAAGGGTAGGTAGTCCGACCGAATAAAGGGTTTTGGACTTAAATTTGCTTGTGAGGAGCTCCCCGGTATTGGCCCGGGAGATCCACGAGGGCCAGAGTGCACGCCATGTTAAGCTCAATGAACGGTGGACGGGAAGAGCCGAGGCACTATCTACGAGGGGAAGGGCGGCGCCTAGCCCAGCAGTTCTTTGCGAGACGAAAGGAGCTCGTGGTTGCGCTCCTGCATGATCTCGAGTGCGCGATGCAGTCCAACCTTGCCTTCTCCACCAAGTTGTCCAGCTGGCCTCGTCTGCGGCTACCTACAAATCATGAAGAAACGAGAGGCATAGGAAGGCGCTTAGGAAAGTACCAGGCTACCTCGAAACTAAGACAAACTGCAAGACGAGAGAGGGGCGATTCATACTCTAAAAGGGAAACCACTGAAGAGTGGGAGTGATACCAGGACCTAACGAGAGACAACCTTTTGCCTCCATTTTGGTGGGTTAAGGGCTCGATTACAAATTGCAACCGGGGATTGTAGAGGCCGACATAGACAAGCGGCCCCAATCCCAAGCTTCAAAGTGTAAATGAAACAAATCTCCTCTAGCAAGATACCCAGTTGGTAGAGAGAGTTTAGCAAACTGCAACCCATTAGAATCCAAAAAACGTTCGGATGTACAAGTGCAAGAGGTGCAGGGGTAAAATGCAGAAACTACTTCACTAACAATGGGATGGGGAAGTAAAGCCTAGCAGCGAACTGCTCTTGGGTGAATTAGATGGAATTATCTGCCTCCTTTACAATTGAGGCGACCGGGCCGTCTGACATCTCCAAATTGATTTCGACAAGAACCTAGTTGTACAACCTCAGTTTCTCTGTAGACATAGTAGCAACTAGACTACTTGCAGTAGGCGTTTCTAGAGGAGTCCCCCTTTGACGCCCAACATAACTGTTGGAAACCTCTTCGTAACCCCTTGTCATTTTACATGCAAATAAAAAAATAAAATTAGAAGAAGGGTGACTTAAGGTCCATTAAGCGAAAATGGTCAAAACCCTCGAAGATACTTGAGAAATCCCCATAGGGTTTTACATCCAACCAGTAACAAAACCTAGGAAACATGAATTGAAAACCTTCACAGAACTTAATAGGACGCCCCCAACCACAAAAACACTTAAACAAACCAACAATAAAAAGAAGGTTTGAGATGCAAACACTCACTAGAAAATCAAAAGTCGTCGAAGAGTCAAGAGTCTCCGATGGTTCCTTTGAAAGGAAAGTTAGCGGAAGCACAAAAAGGAAAAATTCTTTGGAGTAAAACTTTGAAAGCGTAAAAGCGCTATTGAAACCCATACCCCTATTTATAGGGGAAAGGTGACAAGCGCATTAAATGCGCTGTATATATACTGGGAAGAATGCGTTTCCCACACGCTTTAAACCCACGAGAGCATCGCCTCTACGCATTCAACTCTCCACATTCAACATTTAATACTACAATATTTTCCCCAACTGGAAAAGCACAAAATTTTAGCTGAGGAAAATGGGGGCATTTTGAGTGTCATGGTTTTTAAACCCACTACCCGATGGGCTTAAGGCGACTCGAGCAGTGCAGGTAATGGAAGCCGCGATGTGAAGTAACCGAAGCCCACCTATCATATTAAAATTGGTAGGCACTACCTAGACGAGAAATCCGAGGGCCCGTCTGTGAAAGTCGGGGAGTCTCCCCAAATGCCAGATTCGGGGTGTCCTATTTAGAATTTTTAGTCCCTTAGCCAACCATCCTTTCGTATATGACAAGTTAGTTATTGATAAATAGATAAAAGCGGGAAATACACAAAGGGTATTTATCCACAAATTTCTTAGTTTCCAAATCCATATTTCTTGGAGCAATAATCTTTGATAAGGAAGAATTGGTTCTTGATAAGGAAAAATTAGTACTAGATAAGGAAAAACATATTTATCCCTAAAAATATAAATTCCTTCTTAAGATATAAAGGAGATTGACAGCAAATTTCTATAAATCGGGAAGATCCCTCACGAGGAAAGAGTAAGCAATTTCAACTGCACATAATACTTTTGCTTACTTAATCATCATAGAGGTGGCTAGCCTATCATTGCCGAACCACCCTTTTTACAGGTTTACATTACACCGTTGATGCCCAAAAAAACAGATAATCAAGGCAACAACAGATTAGAAATCGAAATGCATGGGAATGTCGATCTGGGACCCTGACAATCTTCGTCCCATGGAACAGCATGTAAAGAAACAGAGAGAATGAGCAGTGTCCCTTAGTGTAGTGCATGGAGTCGAGAGTAAAAGTAAAAGACTAAAAGCTACATACATGCCTGAAAATGGGCAAACTACTTCACTATTTCCTTCACGTCATACATGAGGGAGAGAAAGACAAAGATGGTATTTAGAGTGAAAGTTGAAACATCAATCAAATTTTTATAAAACGAATCAATTCTTAAAAATATTTTTTTTTGGATCCATGGTGATAGGCGAAGTGTTATGTATTCTCTAAAGTTTTATTGTTCTAAAAATTTGTAGTCACAATTATCGAATATTGGACCTAATTTTAGAATTGTAGATTTCTTCTTCTCTACATCTATTTTTTCCCTATTTAAAATTGAGAAATTAGATTAAAAGGGATAAATTCCAAAATTATTTACACCTCTTGAAAATGTAATCTTAAAAATATGACATTTTAGATAAAAACAGGGTTATAAATTCCCAGACATGATAACTAATCCTTCATGGGTATTTTTGTCTCATCACCCACTTTATAAGTTATAACTAAATTCGTAGGGACATTTTGGTACAAAGATTGTCTTTTAATACCTTTTTATGCATTTATGTTGAAGAGTTTGTAGAGGAATAACAGGACGTCATATCCCTTTTCGAATTTTCCAATCAAGTGGATTTAGGGTTGTTGCTTCCAATTTCAGCACTCATATATAGTATTAACACAAGTATCAACTCCCCCAAGGCAATTTGAGAAATCTTTTGGCACATTTATAAACTTCAGGTTCAATATATAAATATTGTTTGCTTTGGGATCGAAGGGATCCTCACGACTTCAAAATCTATCTATATGGTTAAGAGAAGTTCATATTTAATGAGTACTCGAAACTTTGCCCTACATATCAGAGCATGTGATGTATTATGAGTTCCCTACCTCATTTTCTATTGAAATTCTCTTACTCCGCTTTTTCAAAATTTTCAACACTCTTATGTCATATTCCATATCGGAGGACAAGTTTCTTACACAAGTACAAGCTTCTATTGATCTATCAATCTAATAGATACATTTTAAAACCATAAGACCTTTTGAGTTCAAAATGAACATTATCTACATGATTGGGAAGTAAGCTTTTATATCTCAACAAAGTGGCAAGATGCACAAAACAAGCATTTTACATCTTATTTGTATGAAATTTGCTTCAAATCTTGAGTTTCATGCCAAAATAATTTATTTAAAAAAAAACACACATAGACTTCTTTTCAAAATAATCATCAAATTAGTCTTTTTGTGTTTAAAAACCTACATTCACCTATTAAGGGTTTTAAAAATTAACCTTAAAATTGCACTCATCAATTACGAATTTGAAAATTAACCTTAAAATTGTAATAGATAAATGTGGTTTTAAAATTAATCTTAATCTTGGATCCAAAATGGAGATCCATTTGTGAATCTTTATAATATATTGTGATTCCTCATAGAAATGGTTAAACTCTTCCAAAAAGAATAGTGAAATAATAAATGAAAAAAACATGTTATCATTCCACAAGTTCAAAATACAATTTCCCAAAAAGTTTGATTTTACCATTCAACTACACATTTTGGAAATATGTGTAATAAGAAATCATCAAAATTCCAATACACAATGACAAACAACTATTCATCTGCAGAACTTTAGAGACCTTTTACTGTCCATGTTAGGGGTTAGTGTAATAAGAATTATTTTTTCAAATTTGTAAATAAAAACTAGTGAATACAAGAAAAACTTTTATTTTATATATATATATATATATATATATATATATATATATATATATATATATATATGAAGATTCTCAACGAAATTATTTGACCTTCCTCTCTAATTTGTTTTCGTAAGTTTTATTTTCTGAATTCAGACTATCACAAAATTAAGTAAAAAACATACTTCGAAATAAAATTTTCAAGAAAATTTATATCTATTAAATAACTAAACTTATTATATTATACATTTCCAAGGATATTTTTTAAAAAGAAAACTAGATTATGTCCCAATTCATAAAAATAAATAAAATAAAATACTTCCATAAAAGAAATTAGAAGTTGGATAATGGGCCCGGTGATGAGCAAACCCACTTTGATCCTTATTTGTTGAAGGTCGATTGAGAAAATAAAGACCAGAACTAGGGGTCCTATTAACGAATAATGCTTGCAAGTCATTAGGGCTTGGAGTCGAGGCGACCCACTTGCCCGATTTTTATTTTAAATTTTTTAATAACTACATATTATTTTATATTTATTTAGAATATTAGTTTTCTATTATGAAAAATATAAAATAGTTGTTTATAAAAAAGAATAGTTATTAAATAATTGTTGTTAATAAAAATACAAAATAATATTAGTATGAAAAATAATTTAGAATAATATATATATATATATATATATAACTATAATAATTTATTTTATATAATATTTTAAGTACATAAGAATAAACTATAAGCATTTCAAATAACCTTTATTTTACAAAATATAAAATTTGTAAAATTGTTATTTATTTATTATTTTTAATATTTTAATGTCAAACCCGTTTTGGCTGCGGCTCGAATAGGGCTGGGTTGGACTAACAGAAAACGAGTTCAAATAAAAGTAGACTAAATTGGCTTGGCCCATTTTGGCTCGCGACCCTAAAATGGGCCTAGCTCGACCCATTTTCCACCAATATAAGAAATTCTTTGATAGTAGCACCTTTCAATTCTACTTAGCTTTTTATTTTAAGTTAATTTTTTCTCGTAGGATTGATGATTTGTTGATCGGTTGAGAGGGCCTTGAGTCTACTCCATGATAGACCTTAGCACAAGTTATAATAGGTTGAGAGTTAGGGAAGCGGATATCCCTAAGATAAGCGGTTAGAGCTGGCGTTATATGGGCACTTTTAGTTTCACGGTGATGCCCTTTGGATTGGCCAGTGCGCTGCGGCATTCATGGATCTCATGCATAGGGTGTTCTGACCCTATCTTAGATCGGTTGTTGTGGTCTTCGTGGATGACATTTTGATCTACTCCAGTCAAAGTGGGAGCATAGGTATCACTTGAGGATGGATTACCGGTTGTTGAGATAATATAGTGCATACGCTAAGTTCGGTAAGTCTTGAGTTTTGGCTGCGGGGTGGGGTTTTAGGACACGTGGTGTCAGCATCAGGAGTGTCAGTCAACCTAGAGAAGGTTGAGGCCGTGATGAGTTGGGAGAGATCGAATGTCAATATTCAGGATACGTAGTTTCTTGGGATTGGCTGGGTATTATAGGAGATTCGAGAATGGGCTGAAGTTGTCCATTCGGGGTAGGATCGTAGGACTTCACCTACGGAACATGGAATCCATGGTTGGGACGGCCCTGACTATAGAGAGAGAGATCGGTGATGCTCGAAGCACTCGGGATGTGGGTGTTGGTAGCAAGAGGGAGGATCAGCCTTCTTCTAGTTCAGGGAAGAGGCAGAAGACTTATGCTTCACACGAGTTTTAAGACCAGGTCCAGGATTGGGCATGTGAGACGGGATTGCCCGAGAGACAGAGATCCCAGGACTTTAGGAAAACGCAGTCCCAGTTAACCGTAGAACAGGAGAGTATACGGTTCGTTTCTCCACACCCTAGTATGGGTCAGAGGAACCAGTTTCAGTTTCGGGATGCTATACAAGCACTCCCAGCAGCACAAATAGGCAAGAGGGGCTAGAGTGTGGGTCGAAGTCAGGGATAGATCAGAGTTGTGCAGCGGAAGTGTATTGGACCTTAGGATGGTAGACACATTGGTTGTTGATGTCAGGCTTGACATGGATGAGTTGATAGCCATCGGGCTGTCAGTAATTTGGACCTTAGTCGGGTTGTCATACCCGACACGGCCTTGGATTTGGGCTTAGAGGTTAAGGTCTCTAGAGAAGCAAGGTATAGATGTTCTTCCCTAGGATGTAGGGAGAGAGTTGATCTGATAGGTCGGGATTATGAGTGAGAGATCTCCGAGATTCTGCTCATGGTGGAACCCGGAATTGGGTGTCCCAATATGACATCATTGCGTTCGTGTGCACGGTAACATCGCGTCGAGTCGGGTGTGGGTGAACGGTACGGTCATTCACCACTCTTGGTGAGTGTGGGTTGAGTTTGTCTTTAGGACTACGTCCAATAAAGACTCATAGTTTGGTCGATAAATGAAGAATAATTAGAGTGTGTTGGACAAAACAAAAAGGGGGGCCGTAAATCCCTAAGGTGAGAATCCTGGAGTTAGGGTGTAAGAGACCCGTGGAGATATCCCTAAATTTATGTGTGAATGTAAGAGGCTCGAAGTGTAAGCTGAAGAGTTATGTTAATTGAGATGAAAACACACGGTCAGGTTATCACGTAGACTTAGAGTTGAGTGATAGGAGTCGGTAGTGACTCGAGATTTTGATACCCCTTTGGAAATTGCATTGGGTGTTGTTGAGTCGGCAGGGGCTCGGTATATGGATTTCATATGTGACATGGACTAGGTTGACGGTCCTTTAGATTGTCAATGATTGTGACCTTAGGAAGGTTAGTGTTTACGCAGCCCCGAGGTTGTGTGTAGGATTACACGTTGTGCGGATTATATTACAGGTGTTAGAGGACACGCCGCGAGCATGCGTCCTAGGTCATAAGGGTAGAGGAGCATTTGCCCTTAGTGGAATTCGCCTACAACAATAGTTATCAGGCGAGTATACAGATGTATATATGAGGGCATTGTATGGGAGGCCATGTAGATCACCATTATGTTGGGCCAGAAGTGGAGAGAGCTGCATCAGCGGTCTGAGTTGGAGTTAGAGACACCTACGAGAAGGGTGAAGGCTTGATACGACAAGCGCGTCTTCTCACTGGCTCGAGCACATAAGAGCTATGCGTGTGCTGCCGACCCTTGGGTTCGAGGGTTGGGGCTCGCGTTATCTTGAAGGTGATGCCCCCCAGAGAGGAGTGGTCGGGTTCGACGAGCGTGGGAAGCTATCGCTAGGGTTTGGTAGAATTTGAGATACTCGGAAGGGATAGAGCCTTGTTGCGTGCCCGGTTCGCGAGTTACCGCACAACATGGTAGGTGGCAGAGGTATTTCACGTCTCCATGCTCGGGTACTGGGATCTGATATGTGGTGGATTGGGGATGATTGGGGGTTGACAGCTGGGTGGGACTTGGGAGGTTTGGGTGTGCATTTGGATAGCCGTAATCAAGTTTTGCGATGCAAGACCATGTAGCTAGTGAGAGTGCTATGGCGGCACTAGGGAGTGGAGGATTCAACGTGGGAGCGCGAGGACACGATGCGGGCCACCTATCCCTTCTTGTTTAGGGATGAAGGCATGTGGTTTAGTCGTTTAAGATTAAATGACTGTTTACATGCATGGTAGAGTGCACGTTGCATAATATAGCAGTGATTGTGATTTGTCCGGAATTTCGGGATGAAATTCATTTTAAGGAGAAGGGAGAATGTAAGACTAGGGAATTCCAATTCTGGAAAAGGGCAAAATCGTAATTTCGGTTACAAAATTGTAATTTGATTACAAAATTGTAATTTAGGTTAAAAATCCAAAAATTTATTCTACGGATCTCGGATGATAAAAGCAGTTTCAGTTGGAATGTCTCGAAATCCATTTGCTTTGTCGAATTTAGTCGAATTTTGAGACGATCGGGTTGGCACGTTTTTGAAAGGCATACTTAATTCGGGTTAAGTGTAAGGCGATATTGATCTTGAAAGAAAATCTTGCATATACTCTTGTGCTCATGTTCCATGGTGGCATGAGTATGAAATGATAGTGAGCGGCCGAGATAGTCTTGGGAGTGTAAGCTGGGAGAAAAGAAGGACATAAATGTCATTTTTTGGAGAGTTTAATGAAGTGAATGAGACAAAGGCAAATAGTGCCTTCTTCTTCAAAGAGGAGGACGAAACATGAAATCAGAGGGGATGCAGAGGGCCATGGCTGGTGCGTTTTTGTTTTTTTGAGAGAGAGAACTTCTTTCTAAAATCGTGGGAGATCCGATCGTTGGCAGTCGTCGGGACGAGAAGGAAAGCTGCTCTACGCGGAGAGGCCTACACGTGGGTGCCGGATTTAAGGAATTCAGACAAACTCCGTGAGGTAGGGGTTTTATCATACTTGGGTTTTACACTTTATTTAAGTGTTTTATAATGTTTCGATTGGCTTGAGGCCTTGGCGGCCGTTGTCAGTCGAAACTTAGGACGGGTGATAAAAATTTTTAGCCATTTGAACAATGGGTGTGGCGTGAGGGCTGTTTGGGTATTAAATTCCTTAAATTTATGCTACCAAATCATGTGTTGGTTTGTATAATGCCGAAAATGGCCGTTAAACCCGAGTTCACAAAGTGAACCTATGATTGGTGATTTGCTGTGAATAGTAACCGAGGGTTTCACTATTCCCAAGAATAGTGTTCACAAAATAATTTTTGTGAAATAATGTGTTTGGTTGAAAGGTAATTCAAAGTTGGGCCAACAGTGGTTGATAATTAGCCGAGTAGGCTAATTTTGGTGTAAGAATTGTGAGGAAATTACATAGCATGTTTGTGTGATTTAAATTATATGGAATATATTCATGATTATATATTTATGTGGTATATAATTTTATGGAATTGGCATCATGCATTTCGCATACTGCCCAGAATCCTAGGACGATAGGAGTGAGTGCATGAGGTAATTATAGAAGAATGGTTTGAGGAGGTTGTCTAAAAATAATAATTATCGGAGGAGTAGTCCATACTAAATATATTAATCGTCGGAGACGGCTTGATTGATATACATGGAGGTGATCCATATATATAAAATATCAATCGTCGGAGTCGACGATTGTATATGCAGGGTAGTCCACTAAATATAACATCGGAGACGGTACACTACTTATATCGGAGGGTAGTCCTGGCGTAACAAATAAGCTTTGTTAAAGTAATGTTTCTCATCGCGAGGGACTTAGAGCGAGTGTGAGGGTCGATGAGGACTAGTCTGAGTTGTACAAGTAGACATTCAAGTAGGATCATGCATTTCTTGAATGTGTGTTTTGGGCATTGCATATGCACTTAGGTGGAGGAAGTAGCCCATTTAGGGGTGATTCCATTGCGAGCACGTGCTTTCATGTCGAGGATACCATTTTACAGTCTGAGGAGCGTGCGAGGAGGCGACTCATCATAAGTAGCTTTAGAAGAAAGTAGGATTGTGGCTTTGGGTTCATTTGTATACATGTATTAGAATGTTTTCATTTTAATATATGTTGTGTAAATGAAAGTAATTAACTCTTGTAACTATGGTACATAGTTGGTATGTTATAGTAGTGTTTTTGGGCCCGAGTGACCGTTTACTCCTGTGTGGATTATATGTTGGATAGTTGGGATATATGTTGTGAGTATAAATGCAGGGGCCCAAGAGGTCATTTTTACTCAGTATAGTTGTATATGAGACCTTGTGTGGTCATTGATGTTGATTGGGACAGGTTATATATAGGTTTTGTATTTGGGTAGAGCTCCTCGTACAAAGGAGACTGCGCAGATTTTCAAATAATCGGATCACCCGACATTCCACAGTATTCCTTGGGTTATTGGTGGTCAACGGACCCCCGGGATTTGGGGCCTCACATATGTCATGAACTGCACTAGACCAGATATAGCATACTCATTCAATAGTGAGTGAATGTGCTAATGTAAAGTAGAAACGCGTGGAAAGGCAATATCGGGGTTCTTAGATACCTAAGATATACGAATTATGGATTTTCATACGAGATATCGGTACATTACTTGAAGGGTATAGTGATGCAAACTGGATATTTGATATGAAAGATACAAAATCCCACAGTGGTTATATATTTGTTCTGTTTTTCATTTGGTGGTGCAGTTGTATCTTGGAAATCCTCTAAGCAAACTTGCATTGCTAGATTCACAATGGAATCTGAATTTATTGCTTTAGATAAAGCAGGAAAGGAAGCTGAGTTGCTTCGTCAATTTCTAGAGGATATTCCAATATACCCTAAACCAGTGCAACAATTTGTATACATTATGATAGTCAATCAGCAATTGGTAGGGCATAGAGTGACATGTATAATGTAAGTCTGAACATCTCAAATCATGAGACATAATAAGATTGAACAATTGCTCTCAAAAGCGGGATTATTTCTGGTGATTATAAAATCAAGGATGTCTAAGCGGATAAGCTTACTAAAGGTTTGATGAGAAAGCAAGTAAGTTGAACATCGAGGGGAATGAGATTAAAGCCTATATTTAAAGAATCACCTTAATGGCAACCCAACCTAGTTGACTGAAGATCCCAAGATCTAGGTTCAAAGGGACAACCGAATTATGCGTGATTCAACAGAAGCACTAAGGAAATAATCTTTCCTACCTATTCCTATATCAAAATAGTGTTGCCTGCAACGTTTATTAGGGTAAGTTATGCTTTTAATGACTCTTATATCTTGGAAAATCCAAGTGGGATATTGCAGGATATTCCTAATATGAGTCACTTATATGGATGTGAAGGGGCCGTTTCTATGAGAGTTTTTAAAAGGTTGAACTACCCTAAAAGCAGCAGTGAAAACCGGGAGTTGTTTAGAGGGCCAAAATGAACACAATCATGAGAACCAACTGTGTTGGGAAGAGAAATTTATTATGAAGTCCTATTGATCTGATTTATCAAACATCTTAATAGTTCAAGACATCCACGTTCACTATTTAGCCGATAAGTCCGATGGGCTTTCACTGAAGGTTCAAGGCCAAAAGCTACCTATCTCGATGCACGATCTTTCCAAAGATATACTCTCTATAGTGCTTCAGCATTATCATTTGCATATTAACCTTGATTTCTATTCATGGGGATTGTTGGGCCAAGCTTGAGTTTTTAGGTGTAAAAAAGCTGAGTTTTGAGTCGACTTTAGAACCCTAAATTAAGTAGGACAGATAATTATTTTGATAAACTTTCATGGGTTCATATTCTGCCATTGAGGGGGCAATAATGTAAACATTACTTTACTCAAGTGAATAAGAAATGAATGAGAAAATAGGCTGCGAGGCCTCTTGAAAGGTGTCTATTGGTTGTTTAAGGGTTGCCTTTTAGCATTTATGGGTTGTGACCTTTAGAGTGGTGACTGTCTCGGAAAGTCACCAAAAGTTCTATAAATATCCATACATTCATCACCATTGGAATTAATTGACTAATTCATTCATTCATTCATTCAAACATTCAATCCATTTATGGCATTTACACCATTTTTGCATAAAGTCAGTGTGTTAGGAGTACGCGCATCTGATTGTTGAGCGAATAGATTGGAGTGCTACTTCTGTTCGTGGAAGATCATTGTATCCTGGGAGATAGGCGCTCAATATTCCATAAGACCGTGAGTGGGGGTGAAATTTGTCTTAATGACATAGTGTCAAACACTAGCCTCGATCTAACTGAAGTTCTATAACAGTTCTTGTTCTCCAATCGGGGTTAGTAATTAATTTGTTTAGACAAAACATTTACATTTAACTGTTTGTTGTATCTCTTACTATTATTGATTAGTTAAGATTAAATCATTTCTGTGTAAACTCCTTATATGGTTCAAATCATATTTTTCAACAAGTGAGTTTACGATTTTGGAGCACCCAGAAATTTTTTCCTTTTAACAGTCTGATTACCAAATTTCTTTTCTTGTTGGTACTATCTTGTAATTTCTTCGTGATAGAAATTGACTATCCTCCCGAGGTTTCAACTATATTTAAAATAAAAATAATATTATGTTTGACCTAGTTGGTTAGTTTAATTTTATATTTAAACAAATAAAATATTCTACAGTTTACTTTAAAATAAAATCCAGTTGCTTTAGAAAAATAATATATTCCCCTTTTAAATAGCTATCACCGAGTCTTTGGCTTGAAAAATAAAATAACAAGGGTTATAAATTTTTCTTATTTAATTTTATTAATTTTGTTAATCTTTTTTCTCATGGATCGTGTGGAGAGATGTGTTGGGGCTCCATTATAAATAGGTGCCCCCTCCTCCTTTCATTTTTACATCTTGAGCTCTCTCATTTCTCTTAAAGCTCTGTAAGTTCTCATTTTCTCTCAAGTGCTTCAAGCACATTCTCTCTCTTTCTCTAAAATGCTTCAAGTACATCCTCTCTCAAGTGATTTAAGCAATCTTTTGCTCAACTGCTTCCATTATAAGCACAACTTCTTGAGAGATTTGACCGTTGAATCCTAGAGGTAGAGCTTTGGTTCCTTATTACACCAAGGTTACAAACTGGATGAGGGAGAATCTACTTTAAGGACAGTGCTATTACACGCCTTAACCATCAAAACAAATTAGTTCATCTTATCTTTGTGTTCCTTGTTTGTTTGTTTTGAGCTAAGTCAAATTCTCTAAATCCTTACACTTTCTTAAAAACCTTTTAAAAGTGTATCAAATCCATAATCCATAGGCAATATGTGATAACTTGTTAGTACATGTCAAAGACCTGTCAATAAGGAGATAAGAGCTTAAGGAAAATGGGGTATAGCGGACAAATTTGTGACCCTCCACTTACACAGGGACTTTCTGGTGTGCCAACACAACTCTTACTATTGTTTAGGTTTGTGTTCATCTAAAGATCGTCAACGACCAACAATCTTAAAGTATATTGAAATTCCTTGAATTGATGGAACGTCCCTAGTTCACTTGTCCTAACACTTAAGATTGACCTTTTTATAAGGGCATTCATTAAGAGATGACAAGAAAGGATATATTACGCCATTGATGTTGTGAACCTAGGGTATATCTTACGACATACCCCAAATTAACCTAAAGTGATTCGAACATTTTTTTATAAGGGAAAATGGGAACAAATTAGAGGACATTGCAATAGTAGTCTCCTCTAAGGTGAGCTTGATCACCAATATGAAGGACTTGATAGTAGATTCTAGGGCCACTAGGCACATATGTGGTAACAGAAGTTCATTCACTTCCTATACCATGGTGAAGGAAGGAGAGGAACAAGATTCTAGATAAATCCCAGATGGTGTAGGAAAATTTCCTTAGCTAACCTTTGGGGAGAGAAATGCTTGCCCTTAGTGATGCTCTCCATGTGCCGAATATTCGTTGGAAGTTAGTCTTAGTGTCTCTACTTGGGAAAGCATGAGTTAGGGTCATGTTTGAAAAAATATTGAAAAATAAACCATGGAAAATGGTAGATTAGGACATAGTTGATTCCTAGTTGATTCCTCTTCTACTTACATAGTTGATTCCTATGATGTTTAGCATGGTAGATTAGGACATGTGAACTTTTCTTATATTAAGAAAATGGTTGAATTAAGTTTAATTCCCATTATGTCCTCAGAAAACCATGGAAAATGTGAAGTATGTGTAAAATCTAAAACCACAAAGAAATCTTGCAAACATGTAGAAAGAGAGTCAGAATTATTAAATTTGATTCATAGTGACCTAAGAGACTTGAAAAACACCAAGAATAGAGGTTCTATATTACCTTCATAGATGACTACTCAAGATATACAAGAGTGTATCTTTTAAGAAACAAAGATGAAGCAATGTATGCTTTCATCAAGTATAATAATGAAGTAGAGAACCAACTAAGTAAGAAAATCAAAAACTTAGACGATAGGGGTAGGAGAATAGATCAACCCCTTCAATACCTTTTGTGATGAACATGGGATTATACCTGAAACTACTCCTCCTTATTCCCCCGAATGTAATGGAGTAGCTGAAAGAAAAAATAGAACCTTAAAGGACATGATGAATGACATGTTAGTATGTTTAGGAACACCCTTGAATTTGTGGGAGGAATCAATCCTCTTTGCTTGCCATACTCAAAATAGAATATTCTATAAGAAGATTAGTAAGACTCAATATGAGCTATGGAAACGATATGAACCTAACATTGGATACCTAAAGGTGTGAGGGTGTTTAGAAAAATTACTTCTTCCAAAACCAAAGAAAAGAAAATTAGGTCCGAAAACCTTTGATGTAGCAGCTATTGGATATGCAGAAAATAATGCTGCCTATAGGTTTCTTGTCATCAAATAAAAAAATGGACTAGTGGAAGTAAACTCTATAATTGAGACAAAGAATGTTGAATTCTTTGAATATTTTCCTTGGAAAACAAAAGGCCAACAACAAGCTCAAAGAAATCTTAGAATTGAGTCTAGTGATCCTTTTGAACTAGAATTGAGAAGTAAAAGAGAAAGGAAAGAAACTAATCTTGGTGATGACTTTTACACTTTCCTTGTAACACCCCGAAATACACCCTAGTCATTTTTAAACATAATTAGGGTATATTATAAGTGCAATTTGAAAAAATTCATAATTATTATGTTGCTAAGTAAGGAAAGAATTTCAAAACACGAATTTGTGTGAGATAAAAGGGTAAAAAGTGGAATTTGTCAAAACATGATATAAAATTCATAAGATAATAGATTATATGCCAAATTATAAATTTGAGAGTTATAGTGCAAATAGAGGGAAGTATGCCAGCACTTTAGAACATTTTAAGGAGAAACCTGCAAGTCAAAAGAATGCATTTTCTAGCCAAACAAGGCCTTATGAAGAATAAGTGACTTAAGACCAAATTGGTCTCTCATTTTGGAGAGAACAAAACGTAGAGTGAAGAAGAGAGGAGAAGAGAAAAAGAAGAGAAGAAGAAGAGGAAGAAGAAAAGAAAGATATGGAAACTATGAATTTGTAAGGATTGCCAAGGGTTGGTATGGAATAGTATGGGATTTGTATGGATATTAGTTTGTTTCATTTCTAGGGTTTAGTTAGGAATTCATCCTAACCCTAGATTTGTTGAGAGTTGGGTTTGTAAAACCCTAGTTTGTATAAGATGAGTATGGATACCTAATTGGGTGTTAGGAAGTTAACCTAACTTATAAGTAATTGAGTTAGGGTTTGGAAAAACCCTATTTAATCTCTATGTTTGGTTTTGGTTGGGTTAAGAACTCACACTTGGAAGATGTTTTTAAAGTATATGAGTATTCTTTTTGTTTTTGGTTGAGTGATTAGTGCTGAAAAGTGCAATTTTGAACCACATATTGAATGAGTTTTGAACTTTTGTGCACTAATCGTATCTCATTAATGCCAGTGGAAGTGTTCAGTCTTCTTAGTACCGCTTATGCCATTTAGGGTATTTTGGTTGTTTACGGGTGTTGGGCACTCTTGGAGTTCAATTCGAGTCAAATGATGAATCGCGAAGATTGATTCCAATGTTAGTCATCAACCGACCAAAGTCAATGAGAAAACCAAGGCAAAGTGAAAGAAAAATTGGATACGATAGAAGAGTGAAGATCAACAAAGCAGGAATTTTCGCTAGAGTTGCGAAAATTTTCGCTAGGATTGCGAAAATTTCGCAACCTTAGCGAAATCTCCAAATTTCGCTAGACCACCCCAGTTTCGCTAGGCACCATTTTTAGCGAAAATACCTGATTTCGCTACTCACAACAATTTCGCTAAGCTAGCGAAATTTCGCTATGTGAGTACGACTTTAGCCGAGGAATTTCTGATTTTCGTATGCACAGTGATTTCGCTAGCTAGCGAAGTGCCGACCTAAGCGAATTTAATGCTACAAGTCATGTTTGTATTAATGCCAACCCAGGCTTCAAATTTGGTGTATTACTCTCTTGTCCTTTAACTTGGCAGGTGTAGGTTTTTGGTATTTTCATGCCTTGAGGTGGCCTATATAAGCCCCTCTCTTTTTGTAATAGATATAGAGAATTTAGGGGAGAACAAATTGGAAGGAGAAGAATTTGTAAGTTTTCATTTTGTAAATAAAAGTCTCGTATTTTTAATTAGGTTTGCTTTTCTCATACTCTCTCTCTTTCGCTTACTTTCTTATTTGCGAACACCCCTGCAAGGATGACAACTCAAGAGATGCTTGGCCTAAGCCTCCTTTCTTTGAAGAGGAAGGAAGCTAGCTTGGTGGTGGAGCATATGCATGTTGTCCTCTTGTATTAAAAGCCATAGGTACTGTGTTTATGACCCCCATCTTCTCAAATTAGGGTTGAATAGCATTGAATGTTATTAATTTGGCCAATACTCTCCATGCTTTAGGATACAGTGCATACTTAATGCTAGATGCACTGTGGTTCTTTAGATGGTCTTATGAGCCTCTGAAATGATATTTAAATGCTAGGGTTTCAAGCAGTAAAGGGCCATAGATGCATGTTACTTGTGTTGACTCAAATAGGAGTTGATTTCAGGGTGAGGTTTGCTAGTGAAACATAGATCGGTTATACCTTGGACTATAGGTTGCATGTCATACTTGAGGATAAAACCCGAGGACACTTGTTTGCCCTAACTTACCAGTTAGTGACCTAAATCTTCAAAGTTAACTTTTCACACTTTATTTCGGTTTTTACAATTTCTCGATTTCAACTACTTCCCTTTGTTTTTTAATGATCAGAAAGTCGAATACAGAAACCTTACCTTGTGCATATGCAAATCATTTTAGGATGGCTTATCCCGTGTTTACGACCTAAGAAGCCACTATACTTTGCCGGTAGCTTGACTACGGCGTGGTAGAACAGGTGTATATAAATTTTGTTGATTTTGGCTCGACTCACGTAGCCTGAATGTGGCGCGTTCTTGGGATGGTGCCAAACTACTGGTAAGTTAAGGTGTACTTGTGATCCCATCACAAGTGAAGGTAACTTTACCTCTTTACCTTCGATTCACGAGGAGCGAATTTTGACCTTGGCCGATGCTTGCCTTTGTTCGAGTTTTTCATTCAGTCATTTTTTTTTATTTATTTTTGTTAGTTAATTTTTAATCACTTTTTGCAAGCTACGTAGTTGCTCTTTGTTGTCTCTAAATTTTGTAACGAGGTGTTTTATGCAACGATGGGATAGAGACACATCGGTGGAGTACATAGGATAATTACAACCCCGGCCCGGCTAGTGAAGTTAGTGTACGGCCCCGTCTATGGATCCCATACGGGGAACAACGAGTCAACCGGGAACCCCCATGAATCCAAATGCCTATAGAACCATGAGGGATCCCACATCCACCCTCCCCACAGAGTTAGTGCTTTACGTCCTGTATGTTCCTCACTGGCGAAGATGTAGCGGTGAGGCCAATACATATTTGGTACTTTTACTCCCCGCATATCATGGTATGGAAAATGAAAATCCATACACTCATATTAGGGATTTTGAGGAGGTTTGCACTACCTTCAAGGAAGGTATGATGGACATGGATTTGCTGAAGCTAAAAGCATTTCCATTGACTCTAAAGGACAAGGCCAAGATATGGCTCAACTCATTGAGGCCTAGAACCATTAGAAATTGGGCTGAGCTGCAGGCAGAAATTCTGAAGAAGTTCTTCAGTGCTCATAAGACCAATAATTTGAAAAGACAAATTTATACCTTTGCAGCTCAGGATGGTGAGAGATTTTACCAGTGTTGGGAAAGATTTATGGGGAAACCATGGAGTGCTGTCCACATAAATGGGTTTGATACATGGTGTTGGTGAACCACTTCTATGGTGGTATGTCTCTGCCATGAGGCAACTTTTTGGAAACTATGTGTGGGGAGACTTTCTAAGTAAGCATCTACGATGAAGCCATGGATTTTTAAATTACGTGGCTGGAAACTACAAGGGTTGGGATGAGCCTAACCTAGAAATGAATGAGATGAGACCACCAATTAACTGGGGGTGGGATGTATGCCTTTGCCCGGAAAAATGAGATGAGAGCTAGGATTTCCAGCCTAGCAAGGAAAGTGGAGGAGCTTGAAATCAAACGGCTCCAGAGGTGCATGCGTGGTGAAAATCCTGCACGGAGTCCGATCCTTGCACCCGATTTCCAATCCTGTGCACCCAGGTAGAATGTGTCCTATGGCCTAACATTGAAAGATTTGATGTCGAATGTGCAAACAACGTGAGACAATACAAGCCACAACAATCCAATGCTCCATATGGTAATACCTACAATTCCAATTGGAGGAATCCACCCTAACCTCATGGAGACCAGGCCCCACAACATGTACCCCGGTGCCAAACCTGATTTAGTTCCCACTCCCTGATCACAACAACCATCATCTCTTCTCCGATCGAACTTGAAGCCATATTGAATTTGGTAAGGTGGTAGGCAACTTTGTTGAGGAACAAAAAGGAATTAATGTGCAACTGGCACAAAGGATTGTCTTGTAGAAAGTACGAGATAAGAGAATAGATGGGCTTGAGAGCAATCTCAGCAGGAAAATTGACAACCTACGTTAAATCACCAAGATCAACAAGTTGCTAGAGGTACAAGAAAAAGGGAGGTTTCCCTCTCAAACACTTCCAAATCCTATGGGAATTCATGAAGTAGGGTCATCCAACAATTCGGGAATGGATAGAGGTTAAAGGAATTTATAATTACCACGAGAGTGGAAAAGGAGTTGATCGGCTATGCCAAAACTTTGTTGAAAAATCCATGCAAGGAGAAAGTACGATCGAGCATATTCTCCTGAAGGAGGACTCAATGAAATACCGCATACCACCCCCATTTCCACAAGCACTTAGAGGCAAGAAGAACGCATCTCAGCAAGCAGGCATCTTAGAAGTCTTAAGGCAAGTGAAGGTTAACATACCTCTTTTGGACATCATCAAACAAGTGCACTGCTTATGCAAAATTTTGAAAGATCTTTGCACAATCAAGAAGGGATTAGGCATTGAGAAGAAAGCATTTCTCTTGAACAAAGTCGAGTGCCATAAGTCGAGCAAATACCACATCCGTCTGAGGATCCGGGGATACTCCCACAATTTCGATCCAATATTGGTGGGGTGCATAGAAAAGTCCTTGCTCGATTTAGGAGCAGTGTGAACCCTAATGCGTATTCCCGGTATACAAGCATCTAGAGTTTAGGTGAACTTAAACCTACCAACATCACACTATCATTGGCCGATAGATCAGTGAAAATCCCTAAGGGGATAGTTGAGGATGTCTTAGTGAAAATAGACAAATTCTACTACCCAGTAGATTTTGTAGTGCTTGACACTGAGCCAATTGCAAGTGAACCCAATCATGTACCAATCATCTTAGGAAGACCATTTCTGGCCACAACCAATGCAATAATAAATTGCCGGAATGGAGTCATGCAACTTACCTTTATTGGTAACATGACCCCGGAGTTGAATATCTTTCATTTTGAACAACAAACATGAGTTCTTTAGAAAATGAAAATCATATCAACGATGAAGTTGTTTCAATTGGTCGATTGTGCGGGAAGCACAAAATGTCGGTAAAGTAACCAGCCAAGGAGATGAAGAAAAATTGGTCTTGCCATCAACA
This sequence comes from Tetrastigma voinierianum, assembly GCA_016808115.1. NCBI lineage: Eukaryota > Viridiplantae > Streptophyta > Magnoliopsida > Vitales > Vitaceae > Tetrastigma > Tetrastigma voinierianum. The sequence goes on along the minus strand of JAEQBH010007501.1, from coordinate 49,686 downwards.
CCAACTGCAAGCCAATTGCTCAATTCAAAAGCCATCAGTGAGGAGCAAATCAACATTTGGGCACCCAACACTATGGAGTCACCCCAAGCTACTGCAGGAGTTGAGGAGATCATTCTCCTTGACCCTCCTTGAGTAATATTTGAGGAGTGAGGCGAATTAGGTGTTTTCAAAGCGGACTGCAGTTCCCGACAATTTTGCTTTTATTGTACTTTAATTTAGTTAATTTTGATAATTTTAGGTTATTTTTATAGAAAGTTCCTAAATTAGCAGTTTTGTTTTTGTTAGTAATTTAATTTATATATTATAGTATGTGTATTCAATTCCAATTGTAGATCATATAGTAAATTTTCTAACAATAATTTTTGTTTTATATAATATAATTAATTAATTTAAAATATTTTTTTTTTGATTCTGGGGAAGACTAAGCGGGGCAGGTCGCTAAGTATAGCCGAAAATTTGGTACGAGACCCCTTTAGGCGCCCATTTCGTTCTATATAACGGGGAGGTTTGCCAAAATGCCACTTCATATTCTCCCCACTCGGCCCGAAGCCACAGGCTCAGTTACTGCTTGTGCCAGGCGCCCGCTGCCGGTTGCGCCTGCACGGTAGTGCCGATTTCGTACGCCTGTTGTAGCCATTATTACCTTGTACTTGCACGTGCCCGGCCACGCGGCGCCTGAGCACGGCGGAAGGCCTCCACCACGCGCCCACGAGCCACAGGTGTTCACAGCCGGTCTTTGCTTTGCCCCGACTGAGCCATTTTTTGCCTTGCGAGTGGTTAAAGGTTATTTACTTTGCCTCGACATTTGGTCTTTCTTGAGCCTTGTTTGGCTATCGGTGCGGTTTCGTTGCGGTCGGTGGTATTAGTTGTCGAGTTCTACTTGGTGATTCGGTCACCTCCGGGAGGCCTCGATTCGGACATACGAGCCTCGGCTACATTTACGATGGTCGAGCCCTTTTGATTATTTTATTTCGATTTGGGGATATAGATGTGCTGTGAGTCGATCGATCCTCGACTCTCAGTGTTCTGAGACTCGATCCGGTCAAGCGCACCATCCACCTGATCCACGGGACTGTCTGGGAGCCTGCGGGATGACGTTCATCCGGACACGGATGGGACCTCGGGCCCCATCACGTGCCCCGGAGGGAGGATTGGGAGGCCCGACCACTCAAGCGGGCCCGCACATCAGGCTTGAGCCAGTCATCATCCTCTCGGCCGCGGCCGTCTGCAGTCTGTCTAGCTGCCGGAGCGACCTTCATCACCCTCATTTGTCGCTGCCTCGGTCCCGGGAGGCCATTGTTAAGTGGGAACCCCCATTAGGGGTGTGCGACTCCACCCATGAAGAGTTTCATCGGAGTCATATTATGACGTCCGCCGTGGTGACCACAGATCAGGGAGTCTGAAGTTTGTCGAGAGTATTCCTCCTGCAACTCATGACTCCTCGTGATATTATTATCAGGAGTAGTCTTTGCGGGTTCTACCGCTCCATGACATCCCGGGGAGGAGGCAGTCCCACATGAGCTTCGATTGATGTGTGACCTCCCCGGTGTACTTAAACCGGCCCAGGCTTATTCGGCACATTGGGCTGCGCATACCGCCGCGCAATGCTGAGGGTTACAGAGAGTGGGCCACCACCTCACGGGGAGATGGATTCGAGCGAGGCGGGAGGCAGCTACGGTGGTCTAGTATTTTACGGGGAGGCGGCTCAGCCTCGGATCTTTGTTAGTGGGCCACCTATTACGTGCGGCTTGTTCCTCTGCCGACGGTATGTGCGGAGGGAGGGCGCCATCTGGGGCACTAGGATCTCGGGAGATTTTGGTTCGGCCTACTCCCGAGGCGGTGATGGCCTCTGTGCCGATTCGAGGAGGAGGTCCATCGGAAGGACTGGTACGGCGGAGGCATTCCACTTACTTATGCGAGACTCCTGCCATGTTCTCGAGCATATGGGATTCAGGAGGAGCCAATTTAGAGATGAGCTAGATGCCCACATGTAGTGTCGATTAGGCCCAGGGTTTATGACTATGCACATGCGTTTCCACATCGACCACGGGACCGGGAGAGTCACCGGGTCGGGAGGCGGGGACAGCCATCTGGAATGATGCTCACACGCCTGGGCAGGGATACGGCTGAGTCAGGTTCACGGATATCACCTCCGTCCACCATCCATGAGGCTGCATCGACATTCTTTGGTGATACTCTGGCCCATCCCATTCGACACACCGTCGCCGGATGCAGTCATAATACATTTCCGAGAGAGAGATAGCTGGTGTGATGGATCTTTATCACGCTCATGCGGCTACGCGAGCGACCACCGCGGGATCGAGGTTGGCCCGAGTGCCATTCATGCGACCGCAGTTATGACCCACACAGGTCTTATCATCATTCTTTGTCCAGAGGGGACCCCACCACAGCCCCGCGCTTCTTTGGATGTTGCGGCAGTGGCCGAGCTACGGGAGCCCACCACCACCACCACCACTTTGCGATTGAGGTGGTTAGGTCTCTTTATGATTTTGTATAGTTATCGACTTTATCAGCCCACTGCGATCTTGATTAGGATATTTATGTATTAGCCATAGTAGGCAGTGATACTTTTGTATGTTTAGCTTGATATTCATGTATTAGCCACTTTGGCTATATCAAAAGCTATTCAGTTTATATATATACAGCTTTTTGTACATATCATGTTTTGTGCCTTTACCATGTGTAAATGTTTTTCTTTTCAATTGAACAATTGAATTGCTACAATTGGACAATTGAATTGCTTTATGTTGGGAAATTGAAACCTTTGTTTGTCACCTCTATGTTAGAGTCCATGCTTGAAACAATTTTTGGTCAATTACAGTTCCGGCATGCTCAACTTGAAATTTCTCCTTATCTTCAATTCACCGCAGCTGCATCGAATTATTTCAATACAGAATTTTGTCCAATTTGTTAAGCTTCCTTTCGCTTTGCATAGCCGGCCTTAAGCATGTTGGCAACCTAGGATAGGTTTGTGTTACCCATACTTGAAGACCAATGTTGTCTTCCAAAAAAGAAAAAAAGAAAGAAAAAGCAAAAAGAAAAAGAAAAAGAAAAGAAGAAAAAGAAAAATAAAGTCGTGAAGTTTTGCCTTGAAACCCGAGCACGGTCCGAGGGGTGTATGGCGAAAGCCTTTGAAACCTGATGCCCTAAACCTTAATTGGTTGGGAGTCATCGATTTAGTGTTTGTTACATGGGTGGATAGGTAGAGTCTAACGATTTGTAGGTGCTTGATTTTTGAAGTCATACGGTCCGGGGTGAAGCCTGTAGAGTTTGTGGTCAGTGATCCTTTTGGCTTGATCTTAGTAAACCTTGGTGGTTAGAGTCATCGGTGGACCCCCGTTACACGGACTTTGGTGAAGTCGAATTTTAAGCATTGCTTCCTACAATGTAGTTGAATAAAGAAAGAAGTGCGTAACTATCCTTATCTAGGTTGTTCAACAGCTTAAGGCCATGTCAGTGCTAGGTTGGGGGGAGGAGACAAATTTTACGAATTTATTGACAATACGGTTATATAAAGAACCATTTAGACAGGTGGAAATTCAAGTTGAGAATCATGGAACCAAGATTGACTAAATTGTTCTTGTATGGATTTAGTTCTTTCATATCAGTTTACAATTGTGATGTCAATTTTAGGTTTAAAAGCAATGTTTATATGTGCATATACCTTTTGAATCATAAACTTTTAAAATTACTACATGGCATCTCCTTTTGTTTTGCATTCTTGGGGACTAGCAGCGTTTCGGTTGAAGTGTGATTAGTGCCCAAAAAAGTGCAATTTTGAGGCCTACTCTAACCAAAATGGAAGTTTGGGTGCTTTTTATTGCATAATCATGTCATTAATGCCAATTGAAGTGTTCAGTCTTCTTAGTACCACTTATGCCATTTAGGGGTATTTTTGGTTGTTTTGCGAGGTGTTTGGGCACTCTTGGAGTTCAATTTGAGTCAAATGATGAATCGCTGAAGATTGATTCCAATGTTGGTCATCCAGCTTGACCCGAGAATCAATAAGAGAAAACCAAGGCAAAGTGAAGAAAATTGGATGCGATGAGAAGGCGAGGAGTGAATCAACAAGCGGGAATTTTAGCTAGAGTTCACGAAAATTTTAACTAGGATGCAATTTCGCAACCTTAAGCGAATTAACTCTCATAATCTCAAATTTAGCTAGACCACTTGATTTAAGCTAGGCATGCCATTTTTAGCGAAAATACGATTTAGCTACTCACAACAATTTCGCTAAGCTAGTGAAGATTTAAGCTAGCTAAGCGAAATTACACAGTTGTGAGAATTTCTGTTTGCTATGCTGGTGATTTTCGCTAGCTAGCGAAATTCTTGACCCTAGCGAAATTTGTGCCTCGTCATGTTTTTGTAATTAATGCCAACCTGACTTCCAAATTTGGTGTATTACTCTCTTGTCCTTTAACTTAGCCAAATTTGTAGGTATTTTTGGTATTTTCATGCCTTGAGGTAGCCTATATAAGCCCCTCTCTTTTAATAGATATAGGGAATTTTGGGGAAGTATTGGAAGGAGAGAAGAATTTGTAAGTTTTTCATTTTTTGTAAATAAAGTCTAGTATTATTTTAATTAGGTTTGCTTTTCTCCACTTCTCTCTCTGCTTTTTCTTACTTTCTTGGCTTCCAAACACCCCTCTTGCCAGGGATGACAACTCGAGAGATGCTTGGGGCTAAACCTCCTTTCTTTGAAAGGAAGGAGGTAGCTTGAGTGGTGGAGCATATGCATGTTGTCCTCTTGTATTAAAGCCATAGGTCTTGTGTTTATGACCCCCGTCTTCTCAAATTAGGGTTGAATAGCATTGAATGTTATTAATTTGGCCAATACTCCATGCTTTGGGATACAGTGCATACTTAATGCTAGATACCTTTGTGGTTCTTTAGATGAGTCTTCACGAGCCCCTCTGAAATGATATTTTAAATGCTAAAGGGTTTTTCCAAACGGTAAAAGGGCCATGGTGCATATTTACTTGTGTTGACTCAAATAGAGGTTAATTTCAAGGGTGAGTTTGCTAGTTAAACATAGATCCGGTTATGCCTTGGACTATAGGTTGCATGTCATAGCGAGGATAAAGCAGGGACACTTGTTTGCCTAACTTACCAGTTAATGACCTAAATCTTCAAAGTTAACTTTTCACACTTTATTTTCGATTTTACAATTTCTCGGTTTTCAACCTCTTCCCTTGTTTTGAAGCAAATCCAAGAGTCCAAATAGAAAGCCTTACCTTCGTGCACTTATGCAAATCATTTTAGGATGAAAACCCATCCCCGTGTTCGACCTAGACCCTTTATCACTGGTAAGCGACTACAGCGTTAGTAGGAGGAACAGGTGTATACTAAATTTTGTTGATTTTAGCTCGGCCCTGCGTGGCTCGTCAGTTGGTTTTCTTGAAAAATGGATGAAATCATGAAAATCTAGGCAAATTATGGGGTCCTATGTTGCGGCGTAGGGATCCCCACGGAGCAGCGTAGGCCCACGCCAAGGCGTAGCATGTCCACGTCGCAGCGTGGCTGAGAGGGAGGATTTGGTCAGCCTCGGGTACGCTGAGGCGTAGCACTGTTCACATCATGGAAAATTTTGGTGTTTTGTTTTGTTTTTCTCTTCTGTTATTCCGAGGACTTGTCTATTGGACTAATGAGGACCTCATAGTGTAATACAGGGGTCATTCATGTTTGTAAGGTAAAGGAAAGAAAAATTGGGCCATTACCTCGCCCGTCTTAGCGAAGCTTAAGCCGCCTCGGCGGGTTAATAGATTATTAAACTAAATGTCTTGCCCATGTGATAAGATCATAAGTTTCGAAACATATATAATTGTAGGACTACCTATGACCGGATATTGAATGATATGACACCTCTGTTACGTGGGCAGGCATGTATAGTACTTCGATACTCTTTGATTAGTGCGACGACACTCTCTGACCGTGCTTCGGCACATTTAGTACTTTGGTACTCTCTGATTAGTACTTCGGTACTCTCTGATTAGTACTTCGGTACTCTCTGGATAGTGCGACGACACTCTCTGGATAGTGCGACGACACTCTCTGTCAGTGCTTTAACACTCACTGCTGTGCCCGGCACCTGATGTATCTGGAGTACCTTCGGTTACTTATTGTGTTGTAATCTACTCATTTCTTTATTCTTGGTCCGTCAAGCAGGATAAGAGTGCGAGATAATGAATAAGAGTAAAGTAATGGATGTGTTTTGCTATGAATGTACCCTCTGGGTACCTCTATACAAGTATAAGCTATGTAGTGCCTATGGGTACCTCTAGTACAAGTATAAGCTATGTTTGGGACTTGATTATCTGCATGCAGTATAAGTCTGCTAAAAGTACAAGTATAAGCTCTGTAACTACTACGGGAGATCTAAACAAGTATAATTCTGCTATAAGTACAAGTATTTGTATAAGTTTGTTATATGAATCCATGCAAAATTATGATATTTGCTACTGTATATCTATTACGGTTATATGCTTACTGTAAATGAGTATTAGTGCATGTGTATACGTAAAAGTCATATGTTTCCCAGTAAGCGTAAAGCTTAGCACAGGTTTTAATCTGTGTTGGTACAGAGGAGGACGTCCGTGATCTTCCGCATACTGCTGGGCCAACACACTTGTAGGGGTCCATCATCTGTAGGTTTTGTGCTTTGATTATGTAAATGTATAGTTTTTGTATATGTATATGTAAATGGGACTCAGGACTGTATGTATTGACACTGTAAACACCACTATGGTGGTAGTTTTATTTTTGTATATTTGTATATGATATTTTGATTCAGTTATAAGACTTGGGCCCACCAATGTCTGAAAAGGCAAGTAAAGAGTCCTAGTATAGTCTTGCGCTCCCTTCGTCCGCCCAGGCGGGGGTTGGGGGTGCGTGACATTCCTAGTTGATGACGACCCTAGATCCTTTAAGGAAGCTATGACTTCACCCAATGCACCTTTATGGAAGGAGCCCATTAATAGTGAAATTGAATCAATAATGCACAACCATACTTGGGAGATAGTAGACTTGCCTCCTAGTGCTAAACTATAGGTTGCAAATGGATCTTTAAAAGGAAATTAAAACTAGATGGGTCTGTTTAGAAATATAAGGCACGTTTAGTTGCTAAAGGTTTTAAACAAATGAAAGGTGTAGATTAATTTGATGCTTTTGCTCTATGATAAGGATTTCCTCAATTAGGGTGTTAATTGCTTTAGCATCGGTTCTTAACCTAGTGATACACTAGATGGATATTAAGACCACCTTTTTGAATGGGTAACTAGAAGAGGAAATTTGTATGGATAAACTGGAAGGCTATATGGTTCTAGGAGGGGAGCAAAAAGTTTGTAGGCTAGTTAAATCTCTGTATGGGTTAAAACAAGCACCTAAACAATGGCATAAAAAATTTGATCATGTGTTGATATCTCATGGATTCTCCATTAATGATGCTAATAAATGCATTTATAGCAAAGTTGAAAATAACTCATCCATTATCATTTGTTTATACGTTGATGATATGCTTATATTTAGGACTAACCTACAAGTTGTTATTAAGACCAAGAGTTTCCTAAGATCTAAGTTTGATATGAAAGATCTAGGAGAAGCAAAAGTGATTCTAGGAATGAAAATATCTAGGACACTTGATGGGCTTAACCTTTCTTAAAAACACTATGTTGAGAAGATTGTAAGAAGGTTTGAACACTTTGATTGTAAACCAGTGTCAACTCCTAATGATCCCAACTCACAATTGAAGAAAAATAGAGACATAGTGTTGCCCAAACCGAGTATGCTTAGATAATTGGTAGCCTAATGTACCTGAAAAATTGTATTAGACTTGACATTGCCTATGCAATAGAAAGATTGAGTCGGTACACCCAAAGTCCTAATCAAGATCATTGGGTTGCCATTCATAGAGTACTAAAATACTTGAGAGGCACCAACGACTGTTGTTTATATTATAGTGGATTTCCAAATGTCTTTGAAGGATTTAGATCACCGGATCTCTGATTCAGATGAGATGAAATCCCTTTAGTAGTATGTTTTTATCCTTGGAGGAAGTGCGGTTTCATGGAAATAATCGAAGCGAGCTTGCATTTACTCGGTCCACTATGGAGGTCGAGTTTATAGCTTGGGAGAAGGTAAGTTCTGAAGCTGATTGGCTCATGAATCTATTGGTGGATATCCCTTTATGGATGAGACCAACACCATCTGTGTCTATGCATTGTGATAGCTAAGCTGCAATAGCTAAGGCTAAAAGTAAAATGTTTAATGGGAAGAACACACATACACACCTAAGGCACAATAGTATGCGGTAATTATTTGAGACAGCGGGTAGATCCCTGGATTTTGTGAGGTCAGAGTTGAATTTGGCTGATCCTCTAACTAAACCACTAAATAGAAAACTAGTGAAACAAACATCGAATGGGATGAGACTTTTGCTTATTACAAAAGTCAAAGGTGATGGTAGCCTAACTTGTTAGATTGGAGATCCCATGAAGTAGGTTCGTATAGGCAATAACAAGTCATCTGTTGAATGTAAGCTTCTCCATCATTTATATTTATTGAGAGTCCATCCCTATGGTGTATCTTCATTAATTAAGGTTAAGTATGAACTCTTAATGAACACCATATTCCTTAAGGATGGTGTGTTTGAGTGCAAGAACACATTTGATGGGTGTGGAAGTAGAAAGTGGAGGCACGCTACACAAGAAAATAAACATATTCTTTAGAGTTCTCATGACTATCCAGACAGGGTGCATAGCCAATTAGCACTAACCCTCAAAGTACAACTCGTAATTGAAAACCAATGTGGATGATAGGTTCCTTCATTTCACTTAAGAAACGATAGTTCATAAAATTCTTTAATTCTCCATGTTTTGTGATCCAATACTTGTTTTACCCTAAAGCGGTTCACTTAGCTATGGGCACGGATGTGATAAGTGGATTCTAACATTTCTCCCATTCCTCATATTCTTCTTCTTTTTCACTGTTACACTCTATGGGGGATAGTTGGAGAGTGTACGTGTAAAATAAAATAATAATTATTTTGATAACCAATTTGATTTGGCCAAGTCTTTATGCCAAATCTTTTATTTTGTTTTAAATAATTGGTTTTAAATAAAATCATTTGTTTTAAATTTTGATATTACGAGACTTGAGAAAAGCTAATATTATTAATAAATATATTGGCCAAGTCTTGTGAGAGACTTCATCTCAACTTGCCAAGTGTTTTTTAAATTCAAATTTTATTTATTTGAATATTATGATATGACTATCTTCGGGTTTTAATTATATTTAAAATAAAATAATATTATGTTTGACCTAGTTAGTTGGATTTATTTTATATTTAAATAAATAAAATATTCTACAATTTACTTTAAAATAAAATACGAGTTGCTTTGGAAAAATAATTCCCCCTTTTAAATAGTTATGTAGGAGTCTCTACGGCTTGAAAAATAAAATAACAGGCAGTATCATTTTCTTAATTTAATTATTAATTTTGTTAACCTCTTTTCTTAGGGTTGAGTGGAAAGATCAGATTGGAGCTCACTTTATATTTGGAATGCCTCCTACTCCTTTCATTTTCACACCTTGAGCTCACATATCTCTCAAAGCTCTCTAAGTTCTTATTCTTTCTCAAATACTTCAAGCACATTATCTCTTTCTCTCTGTAAAGTGCTTCAAGCACTTCATCTCTCACAGTGCACCGGATGTGAGATTTGACTATTGAATCCTAGAGGATGGCAAATTTACTTTAAAGACAGTGTTATTGCATGACTTAACCATCCAAACAAATAAGTTCATATTTCTTTCTTGTTCCTTGTTTGTTTGTTTTGGCTTAAGTCAAATTATCTAAATCCTTTCACTTTATTAAAGACCTTCTCAAAGTGGTATCAGATCCCAAAAAGTAAGTGCTAACTTATTAGTACACGTCTAAAATTTTTTTATCAATAAAGCCATAAAAGCTTAAAGCAAGTAGTGTATAGCGAACCATTATGACCCCTCTACTTACCTAGGGACTTTCTTGATGTACTTAACACAACTCTTATTATTGTCACAGTTTTACATTCTTTGAGACCATCGACAACCAACATTGCCTTGATAGATGGAAAATCAAGTTCCTTACATAAGTCTCTTCTTTTTAATCCTATAAAAAAATAATATCTAAATTCATCTCTTTTAGGGATGAAGAAGCACTACAACCACATGCTATAACCAACCTCATCAATCAACCAGCACGTAAAAATAAGTCTATCACAATATGCCAATAGTTAAATCATAAATGAGAAATAAAGATAAAGCATTTAAAATATTAAAATTTTAAAGTAATGAACATTTAGAAATTTTATTCAATTTGAAGGAGGAAATATGGATAAAATAAATATAATAACAATTACTTAATTGTCTCTCGAAGTAAGAGATTGTCTAAGATTTAGAAAAGTAATTATTTTAATAGTAGTTCAAATATCCAAAATTTATTGTCAAAACTATAGTCCAACAAACATGCATAAAGAGATGAGAATAAATGATGAAAGGTTATGCATGGTTTCACAAAATCAGATTTGGGGTATTTCAATTCTGTAATTCACACAAACAGTAAAATCTAAACCATTGTCTTCAAATAGAAATCAAGTAACAAAAGAAAGAAAACAACATTAGCATAAATAAGAACAGAAATGTAGAACCTTATGACCAGACGGGTAAGAAAGAAAAGAGTTCGTAGATGACACTCAAACCCTAGCTCTGTTCATACCAAAACAATTCGTCTGAGAGTAAAGAATACAAGTTCATCGTGTCAGATTTAGAGAAAAACAAATCCCTAAAGTTTTCAGTTTCAATAGACATGGATATTGAAGAAGGTGTTACTGTTACTGCTGATGATGATCTTAGTGTGGTGAAGACGTCGTTTTTAGAGCCCTACTTTTCGAGGATGGTACTAAGAGAAGAGGTCAGCGATGATAAGTTTCATCTTTCAGAGGAATGACTGGTCTCAATGTCTCTAGGGTTTAGGGTTGACAAAGGTGGAATGGGTTCCAATTAGGGATAAATTTTAAAATATTAAAATATTTTTTCTACCTCATTGCTTATGTGTCCAATCTACACAGAATTGGAAATATTTTTCAAGCTATTATCTTTTAACAATTATTTATTTTATAATAGGTAAATTTATCAAGTGTCCTTTTAAAAAAAGGGTTTGGTTTAAAAAACTCGAGCTTATATAAGCCCGAGCTTACTGTAGCTCTCCCTTTAAACTTAGGACCTTCTTTTGAAAATAAAAAATAAAAAAACTCAGGACCTTTGGTGATTTCAAAAAAAAAAAAAAAAAAAACTCATGACCTTTGGTTCGACATTCATTGCCTTAAATGTTTACATATTTGAATGTTATACCTTTGTTATTAATTAAATTGTTTGAGCATTATTTATCAATCATGTTTATGCATTAAAATATATTTAACCCACATATGCTTTTTGTGCATGAATATTATTTTATGTTTTTCATGTTTATGCTTGAATTGTTTTATATATAAAATCATTTTTGTGCATAATATTTGTTAATTAGGAAAATTTTAATTTATTCGTAGCATAATATTATGGTTGAATTATGTTCTTTAATTTTTGTGACATTTTGTTTATTTTTGGAGAATTTTATTTTCCTAAGAATTGCGTAACATATCCTTTAATGAGATATTATTAGAATTTGTAAAAATTTAGGTTTCTCATAAAATTAACTTTAGTTTGTGCTTGAATTATAAAGCACATTAAGAAATATTCATTAAATAAATTTAGGTAATTATTTAGGTGAACAATTAAGTCATAAATAATGTTCTTAGACATTAAGGAGGGTAGTGAAGTTAGGATTAAAAGTTACGGGGGCAAACTTTAAGGCTCCGTTTGGAATTTGAAAAATACTAAAGAGAGAAAATAGAGAGGAAGAATGAAAGGAAAATAAAAAATAGGTTTAAACTTAATAAATTAATTTTATATGTTTAATCAAACGCATTTTATTTGTTTCTCTCTATTATATAATGACTAAATTTTTTTACAAATATATAAAATTTTAAGGAATTTTCATTATATTTGATTTTTGTTTATATTTTCGACTATAAAATCAAATCGTGAGAATCGTTTTCCTTCATATTCTTTTTCTTTCCCTAGTACATTTCGGCTTCAAATGAAACCTAAGGCTCATTTTTGTTACCTTAAAAGTAATATGGATAGAAAATAGAGAGAAAAATTATAATGAAAAAAATTAGAGGAAAATAAATATAGGTTTAAACTTAATAAATTAATTCTATTCGTTTATTCAAACTTATTTAATTTGTTTCTCTATTATATAAGAACTAAGAAATTTAAAAATATGTAAAATTTTTAGGAAATTTGATTATATGTGATTGTCTTTTCTATTTTTCATGATAAAACCAAACATGAAAAAATAATTTTTCTTAGTTTTTTTTCTTTTTATTATTATATTTTCTTTCTTTAGGACTTTTGGGTTTCATTTAGAACCCGGAATGCACTAAGGAAATAAAATAAAGAGGAAAATGGAGAGGAAAAAGGAAGGAAATAAAATTTGGAGGAAAATAAAAAATAATTTAAACTTTGTACAACTTGGTTGGTAGATTAGAGAGACGATCAGTGATAGTGATTTATCTGATAAACTTTTTGTGGGGTGCTTGGTAAAGACATCTGATCAATTATTTATAGCTTATTGGATCTGTGACGCCCCATTCTCGGGGTGTCTGTTGACAACCCGTCAACCCGCGGAATACTCGTGGATGTCGGGTAACCCGACACCACTCACGAAAAATCGGGCAGAGTCTCCTTTGTATGGGGAGCTCTACCCAAGGTACAGAACCTGTCCCAACAATTAACAATAACCACACAAGGTCCACATGCGAGTAAAATAATGGCCGCCAGGCTGCATCAATACTCATAAAATACATCAACTATATATCTGATAGTTGAGTTAATAAATTACTCTTAATCCAACATATATTAAAATATACAATTTCTAATACATGTTATAAAAAAGTCTCTAGCAAAGCCACAACCCGGCTTTCTTCTAAATGCGGCCTCTAATGAGCACCGTCCTCCTGTTCACTCCCTGTACCTGAAATAGTGATCCCTCGATAGGGTGAGCAAAGCTCAGTAGTGATAATTTCCTACATGGGTTACTCTCCACCTAAGTGCACATGCCATGACAAACAATCACATTCAAGCAATTACATGAACCTACTCGAATGTCTACATGACCAATCCCATGTCTCGAGTCCTCACCGACTCCCGCATATACCCTAAGCCCGAATGCACGAGTAAAATATCAGTTTCAAAACAAAAGCTTTTGTTATCGAAACTTGCTATCGATTTCGGTAAAATATTGGGCCCTCCCTCAGAAATGAATTCTTCGGATAACGCTAAACGATCGTAGTCCTCATCGAAATTGATGTTGGGCTGACTCTCCAAGGCAATTCTTCGAAAAATCTTCCGTCGAAATTCCATTCACTAAAATTTTCGTTTTTCTTTCAATTTCATGTCATGCACTCACTCTTAATATTCTAGGGTGCCCCAGTGCATTTGGAATGCATTATGTCAATCCCAACAAACTCATGCATGCTAATATATATAAAACATGTATATACTAACATAATTAATCCACATAAATCATGTTATTAAATTCATCAATAACACCAAAAATTAGCTCATGGGCCAATTAACAACCATGGCTTGATTAGTTTTGAATCACTCGACATGTAAAAATTCATCAAAAATCATGTCACTATTCACCTAAACAGTGAAACCCTCGGGTTATACCTTGTTATGATGTAATAATGGGGATTTTCTCCACTCGGTTCAAAGCTTTTGAGACCGAAAACACGGCTAATTCGAGCCTCGAATATCCCGACCATTTACACACATGACTCTTAGCGAAGAATAACAACACAAGTGGAAAGATCCTACTCTTGGAGTTGTCGAGACTCCACCAAATCGGATGTCCACGCGTAGCCCTCGCGCGTGGATCGACTTTGCTTCTTGCTCGTCGAGAGCAACCGATGAGGTCCGAATGGCGAAAATATGAGAGAGGAGCTCCTTCTCTCTAAATCCACAAAAACCCGAGCGCATTTGCACCTTGTGCCGTTTTGAGTATCAAAATGAAAGATGACTATTCATTTCTTGTCTTTTATTCATTTAATATTTAAAATTCCATCAATGTCCCTTTTGTCTTGATTTTTGACAAGCAGCGCGTCCCAAGCCATTCGCTATCATCCTGCTACTACTTCGTGCGACATGTGTCATGGGTACATGCATAGTAGGTGACTATCGCATCACATGTTTCTCATGGGCATTTTCACGACACGACGCCTCGGCGTGAAATTATTTGTCTCGAAATTAAGCGAAATTCGACGTGGTATTTAGATTTAATGAAGGCGAATTCCAACGGTAAAATCCGTTTCATCATCCGAGATCTAGACAAATTTCGAGTTTTGACCGAAATTACCGTTTTACCCATTTTCAGAAAATTTTGAATTTTCCCGGGTTTTACAGGATCAAAACAGTTTATATTGGGAAAAAGATACAAATCATAGTTTTTCTCTAAAACCATCCTATAAAAATACTAAAATTTTCACTTTTATCTTTCTCTCCATATTTACATAAATCTTTTAAGATATTGGTTATGTAGAAAAAGATTTGTGAGAAAAAAAGAAGATGTCCAATTCATTTTCTTTTTTCCTACTACGCTTATGAATCTATGATTTTCCCCTTAATTAATAATTTTTAAATTCATGCAAACATATTTTTATTTTCTTTTGTTTTGAGTTTGAAACCATTGTTTCATCGCATCTGATATCATGCAAGATTTCCTATTTACATCTAATTTTGAATTTGTTTGAACGATCAAAATTGTTTTTCGATAATAATCTATGACTTCCAATTTTGAGATGATATTTTTGTTCTTAAAAATATTAGTGTTTATAGTTAGTATTACCTATTTCGTAATTAGTAAATCAGTTGGATCTAATATTAGTTTCATAATTTTTTTATAATTGGTATTACCTATTTGGTAATTGTTTTGAATAATATTTTTATTCTTTAAAATAAAAATAAGAAAATATTATTGATGATGAATTTTTTATATTTTTCTATCTCTTAATAAAAATCTGGCTGTTTTTTAGATTATATCTGTACTTGTTTTTATTAATGTCAACAATAATTATCTAAGCATAGAAAATAATTAAAGCAATAGACATACAATTATTCTTTTAAAATATATATAAATATATTGAAAAAAATTTAAATTCTCAAATAAACTTTTATTTTTATAAAATATTTATGTTACCTAATTATTTAAAACTTTTAGATAATATTTTTCTTCAATAATTTTATAAATAAAGTTTATCTTTTAAATTAAAATTTTATCCTTAATTATTTTATATGCGAGATAAATATTTTAAATGAAATTTGTTCTAAATTATTTGTGATAATTATATGGATTCAAAATTCATTTTTAATTTTTTTCATTTTAATTTTAGTTATTTAATATGATAAAATCATAACACAAAGTAAACTCTACTTCAAAATGAATTTTTTTTGACATGATTTATAAATATTTTGAAAAAGAAATAAAAAACGAAGATGAAAAACTTAAATATTATAATTAATTTTATTTATCATAAATTATATATTTAATAAAGTGTGTTTAATGGCCTGATTATTAATGTATGACATCGTAATAAAAATAGATATACATTATTTAAAAAAAAAATTGTTTAAGATGAGATTGAGAATTTTAATTCTACTTTGGGGTTTATTAATATGTTGTCTAATGAAAATTTAGGAGGGAACCAAAAATCAAACAAAATGTGAGCAAAGTCTTGGTTATAGATAGGAAAAGAAATATTATTTTTGACTATGTGGGAGTATGGTCTTACGTTATTTTAAAATTCCAAGGAATCCTACTTGAGTTTTGCTTGTATATTTATGGTTTTGAATGGAATTTTAATTAGCTTCTTATCTTTGCTACTTGTCCATCACACTCATAAAGTCACTTTGTAAAAACAATAAGTAGCTCTTAACTACTAGCACTAGCTATTACCGTTATGTATGTGCATTGTTTTTATATCCCTTTATCATGTTAACAACTAGCTATCAACTACTTTACTATGTAGTAATTTATAATTAGCGCTACCAACTATCAAGTGAACCAAACAAGGCATGAATAATTAATTTTATATGTTTTATTCAAGCGATTTATCTATTTTCTTTATTAAATAAGGACTAAGAAATTTAAGTATGTAGAAATTTGCAAAAGCATTTTGATTATATTTAATTTCTTTGATATTTTCCACAATGAAACAAAACATGAGAAAATGATTTACTTGGTATTTTCTTCTTTCCTTGCCTTTTGAGGTTTTCAAATGGGGGCTTTAAAGTTCAAAGCATTAGCCTAAGTAAAAGGTTTTGCAAAAATCAAGAATCAAAAACCTTAATCCAATGACTTAACAATTGTACATTTTAGGGGGCATGGTATAGGATTTGGGTTTGGATGCAATAGGAAAATGTTTTTCAAAAAAAATTTCAGGGGGGCATTTGCCCCCTTAGGCCTTCACTAGAAAATGCCTTCACTAGCGGAGCTAGTGAAGGCATTTACTTTAGTTTGAGATGAGATTAGAATTTTAATTCTACTTTAGTTTTTATTAATATGTTGGTCCAATGAAAATTTAGGAGGAACCAAAATCAAACAAAATGTGAGCAAAGTCTTGGTTATAGATAGGAAAAGAAATATTATTTTGACCTATGTAGAGTGCAGTCTTGTTCTTTCCCCCAAAAATTCAAAAGTCTACTTGAGTTTTTGCTTGTGTATTTGTATGGTTTTGAATGGAATTTTGGTCGCTTCTTATCTTCTTTTCTTGTCCATCTATACCACTTTCACTTAAAGTCACTGTAAAAACAACAAGTAGCTCTTAACTACCCCAGCACTAGCTATTAGATTATGTATGTGCATTGTTTTATATCCTTTATCCATGTTAACAACTAGCTATCAACTACTTTTACTATGTAGTAATTTATAATTAGCTACCAACTATCAACTGAACCAAACAAGGCATGAATAATTAATTTTTATATGTTTATTCAAACTGATTTATCTATTTTCTTTATTAAATAAGGACTAAGAAATTTAAAAATATGTAAAATTTTGAAGCATTTGATTATATTTAGATTTCTTTGATATTTTCCACAATGAAACAAAACATGAAATGATTTTTACTTGGTATTTTCTTTCTTTCCCTTGCACTTTTGAGGTTTCAAATGGAGACTTTAAGTTCAAAGCGTAGCCCTAAGTAAAAGGTTTTGCAAATCAAGAATCAAAACCTTAATCCAATGACTTAACAATTGTACATTTTAGGGGGCATGGTATAGGATTTGGGTTTGGATGCAATAGGAAAATGTTTTTCAAAAAAAAATTCAGGGGGGCATTTGCCCCCTTAGGCCTTCACTAAAAAATGCCTTCACTAGCGGAGCTAGTGAAGGCATTTTTTAATTCTACTTTAGTTTGAGATGAGATTAGAATTTTAATTCTACTTTAGTTTTTATTAATATGTTGGTCTAATGAAAATTTAGGAGGAACCAAAATCAGGCAAAGATAACGACGATCTTGATTATAGATAGGAAAGAAATATTATTTTGACCTATCGGAGTGCAGTCTTCACGTTATTTTCCCTAACAAAATTGAGGAATCCTACTTGAGTTTTTGCTTGTGTATTTGTATGGTTTTGAATGGAATTTTGAGGTAAAACTGTATCTTCTTTTTCTTGTCCATCTATACCACTTTCACTTAAAGTCAACGCCAAAAGTAATAAGTAGCTCTTAACTACTAGCACTAGCTATTACCGTTATGTATGTGCATTGTTTTTATATCCCTTTATCATGTTAACAACTAGCTATCAACTACTTTACTATGTAGTAATTTATAATTAGCTACCAACTATCAACCGAACCAAACAAGGCATGAATAATTAATTTTATATGTTTATTCAAACTGATTTATCTATTTTCTTTATTAAATAAGGACTAAGAAATTTAAAAATATGTAAAATTTTGAAGCATTTTGATTATATTTAGTTTTCTTTGATATTTTCAACAATGAAACAAAACATGAGAAAATGATTTTACTTGGTATTTTCTTCTTTCCCACTTTGCACTTTTGAGGTTTCAAATGGAGACTTTAAGTTCAAAGCGTAGCCTACATTAAGGTTTTGCAAAATCAGAATCAAGAAACCTTAATCCAATGACTTAACAATTGTACATTTAGGGGCATGGTATAGGATTTGGGTTTGGATACAGCAGAAAATGTTTTCAAAAAAATTCGAGGGGCGTTTGCCTTAGGCCTTCACTAAAAAATGCCTTCGCTAGCGGAGCTAATTGAAACATGCCTCGGGCATCTACAGTTTGAGATGAGATTAGAATTTTAATTCTACTTTAGTTTTTATTAATATGTTGGTCTGTGAAAATTTGGGAGGAACCAAAATCCAAACAAAATGTGTGCAAAGTCTTGGTTATAGATAGGAAAAATGTATTTTGACCTATGTGGGGTGTGGTCTTACGTTATTTTCCCCCAACAAAATTCAAGAATCCTACTTGAGTCTTTGCTTGTGTATTTGTATGGTTTTGAATGGAATTTTGGTCGCTTCTTAGCTTCTTTTCTTGTCCATCTATACCACTTTCACTTAAAGTCACTGTAAAAACAACAAGTAGCTATTAACTACTAGCACTAGCTATTACCGTTATGTATGTGCATTGTTTTTATATCCCTTTATCATGTTAACAACTAGCTATCCAACTACTTTACTATACTTAGTAATTTATAATTAGCTACCAGCTATCAATAAAGGAACCAAACAAGGCATGAATAATTAATTTTATATGTTTATTCAAGCGATTTATCTATTTTCTTTATTAAATAAGGACTAAGAAATTTAAAAATATGTAAAATTTTGAAGCATTTTGATTATATTTAGTTTTCTTTGATATTTTCCACAATGAAACAAAACATGAGAAAATGATTTTACTTGGTATTTTTCTTCTTTCCCTTGCACTTTTGAGGTTTCAAATGGAGACTTTAAGTTCAAAACGTAGCCTAAGTAAAGGGTTTGCAAATCAAGAATCAAAACCTTAATCCAATGACTAACAATTGTACATTTTAGGGGGCATGGTATAGGATTTGGGTTTTGGATGCGATAGGAAAATGTTTTCAAAAAGTGAGGGCATTTGCCCCCTTAGGCCTTCACTAAAATGCCTTCACTAGCGGGCTAGTGAAGGCATTTTAATTCTACTGGTTGAGATGAGATTAAATTTTAATTCTTTGTTTTTATTAATATATGTTGGTCTGTAGAAATTTAGGAGGGAACCAAATCAAACAAAATGTGAGCAAAGTCTTGGTTATAGATAGGAAAAGAAATATTATTTTGACCTATGGCCAAGAGTGCAGTGTGATTATGCCTACCTAACAAAATTCAAGAATCCTACTTGAGTTTTTTGCTTGTGTATTTGTATGGTTTGAATGGAATTTTGGTCGCTTAACATCTTCTTTTCTTGTCCATATGCACTTTCACTTAAAGTCTTTGTAAAAACAATAGGTAGCTCTTAACTACTAGCACTAGCTATTAGATTGTATGTGCATTGTTTTATATCCTTTATCATGTTAACAACTGGCTATCAACTGCTTTACTATGTAGTAATTTATAATTAGCTACCAACTATCAAAGCAGAACGAACAAGGCATGAATAATTAATTTTATATGTTTATTCAAGCGATTTATCTATTTTCTTTATTAAATAAGGACTAGAAATTTAAAAATATGTAAAAATTTTTGAAACATTTTGATTATATTTAGTTTCTTTGATATTTTCCACAATGAAACAAAACATGAGAAAAATGATTTTGCAGTATTTTCTTCTTTCCTGCACTTGAGGTTTCAAATGGAGACTTAAGTTCAAAGCGTAGCCTAAGTAAAAGGTTTTGCAAAATCAACAATCAAAAACCTTAATCCAATGACTTAACAATTGTACATTTTAGGGGGCATGGTATAGGATTTGGGTTTGGATGCAATAGGAAAATGTTTTTAAAAAAAAAATTCAGGGGGGCATTTGCCCCCTTAGGCCTTCACTAAAAAATGCCTTCACTAGCGGAGCTAGTGAAGACTTTTATGGAATTAAAAAATCAAGGGCATTGGATTACAACTTTTAAATACTCTATAAAAGTTATGGTGTATTTGATAATGACTTTTTAAGACTTTAAAAATGTAAAACCCGGGAAAATTTGAACTTTTCCAAAAAAAGGGGCAAAAAACGGTAAATTGCTACTCCAGTTGATGATGAAAACTTGGAAATTCTCTAGATTTCGGATGACGAAATGGACCTCACCGTTGGATTTGTCTCGCTAAATCTAGTTATCAAGACAAATTTCGTTGAATTCAAAGATGGTTGAATTTTTCATGAATTTCGGGGAAAAAAAGAACCCAAATGAGTGGGTGACATTTGGCATGATGCATGCATGCCATGTGGATGTGTCCAGCCTATATAAAGGGGATCGGTGGAGGAAAAGTGATGGAGAAAGTGAAGAAAGAGAGAGAGAGAGAGAGAGAGAGAGGAGATGAAGGAAGATCTGATAGCTTCTTTCTTTGATTTTCGACGTTCTGACGGTCGGAGTTTGTCGGGCCGAGAGTTAAAGCCCATCTACTAAACGAGGGCTATGCTCTAAGAGGTACGAATTCTTCCTACTTTGGTTTATTTCCACCCTAAGGGGACTCATTTTTGGTATTGATTTTGGGGTGAATTCTGAACTAGGTTTAGGGCCGACACGTGTAGGACGGATGTGTGGCTTGAGTATGACATGTTTGTGGCTTGGTTTTAGCCTGGATTTGGATTGTCTTGGGGCTGGATCTGGGGCTGTTCTATGCCCGGGTGGTGGCATGTTTGTGTGGCTTATGATGGCTGTATGTGTGGACTGCTTTGTGGGCATCTCATATGCCATAATTGGTCATGAGAACGAAGTTGTCTTAACTTGCTTTTGATTGACTTGCTTGGTAATAATTGTTGATCGAATGTTGATGTATGAACTTTAATATATTGACATTGAGATGAACTGTTTGGAAATTATATGCTTTTGATATAATTGTTCATGATATAAGATAAATTGTCCATATAGCATGCATTACATATGTGACAGGAAATTGACTTGCAATGGCATAATGCATTGCATATGCATTGAGGCATCACATTCATAGGTGTAAGTGCATGGTGCCATCACACACCATTCTTGGTGGTTAATGAGTGGGCTCTATACGTTGAATGAAGTTCGACGAGTTTCGTGTTAAGCAAAGTATGAAATGGCGCCATCACACACCATCCTTGGTGGTTGATGATTGGGCTCGATACGTTGAACAAAGTTCAGTGGAGTTCCACTATTCTTAGAGCATGAAAACTTGTGTCGGGTAGTAGCAAGTAGGGATAGATACCCCTTGGGTGAAAGACCCGGTATTTTTGGTTATATATGTGTCAACGGTGGCTTTGTGAAAGTGTAGGAAGGTGTGCAAAGCCTGCAGTGAGACCCTGAAAATTCGCCTACCCACAAAAGACATATGTTTTATTAATAAAATGATCTTGGAGGTGAAACATCCAGTAAGTTTTGATTTTAAAAACTTGATTTTGTTTCAAAGTGATCATTGGATGAAATTCATCGAAGATGGATGTTATCACACATTGGCTATGCATTATGTAATGGGAGTCTGTGATGACTCGGGTTTTACATGCATTGAGTGAGTTTCATCTCACTTCATGGCATGATATGAAGTATTCAATTAGAGTTGCATCATTCTATTAGAATGTTGATATATATGTGAATGTGTCCAAGTGAACATTGCATGTGCATTTAGGGGGATAATAGCCTATGTAGGAGTCTCTCTACTGGTCGTGGCTCACCGCTATGGGAAGGCTATTTCGGGTGAAAGGTGATGCATCGATGGGCGACTCTCATTCGGCCCGAGAAGTTGAAGAAAACACTTGAACGATAGCTGGTATAGTTCTTTTTGTAAAAGCCTTGGAAAGAATTGGTTTTGGCATATGCCTGTGTATGTAATAGAGTTTGTTATTAAACTCACGATAATATGTTTGAAAATAACATAAAAATTTTATTGAATGGCTAAACGGATCCACGGTAATTCGACCCTCGCTTCTGACATGGTGTCGAGGCGTGGAGTATGTGATTACACAGGACTGTTGAATGGATCCCATTTAATGGGATTGAACAACGTGAATTGCCGGATATATGCTATCCACGGGTATTTACATGGGGTGTGCATTGGTCAGCTGAACCCTGGGTTTTGAGGTGTACGGCTTAGTATCAAAGCATGGGTATCGTGCCTAGAGCTTGATGGGATGGGTTAGATCCATTGCATACGTGTGTGTCATGTTGCACTACATGGTTGTATGTTGTGTGAATTATATACATGGTGATATGTATATAGTGATATGTATATAGTACTGCTAATGTTGTGTGAATGATATACATGGTAACGTGTATATGGGTAAAGATGAACACTTGGGTGAGAACAGATAACCAGGGGGTTCGGGAAAGAATGAACGAGGATAGTTAGGGATCTCGAGGGTGCAAGCTAATGGATTGAACAAGGAGAGAATCTCAGGGTTTTAAGCTTAGTGCCATTCTTGGATGCACCATGAGTGCTCTATTGTACTCTAACATATGTAGATGACTGAGTCGAGGAAGAGGGACGCGTCGAGGCGGTGGGAGGAGCAAACAACCCAGACCAACGGCGACTAACAAGCCTTTATAGAAATTTGTGGTCTTTGCATTTGCTACTGTGCACATGCGACTATGGTGGCTGCAACCATTGCACAGGATAGTGCAATTGGGAGTTAGGGAGGGTCAAGTAACCTCCAGAGGTTCAAGGCATACCATCCTCCAACCTTTAGGGGAGGAGGGGACCGGGGAGGAGGAATGAGATAGTAGTTGATGCTCCAGGTTCCTGAGAAGTCGGGGAAAGAATTGGAAGGTATGGAGATCACCTCCGATGCCACTAAGATAAATCTAGCCACATTCCAGCTAGAGAGCGAATCCCAAGTGTGGTGGGATTGGGTCAAAGCCTCGAGGGACTTAGAGGCAATGACATGGGAGTTTCATGAGCTCTTCATGACAAGTTTTTCCCAGCATTTGTTCGACATGGAAAAGCTCGGGAGTTCTGAGGTGAGACAGGGAACCCAATGACAGTGTAAGTATGTGGCTAAGTTCACGAGTTAGCCGTTTTCATGATGATGATTATGTGGCCTGATTATGACTAAGGTGAGAAAATTTGGCTTGATGGTGCATTGTCATCAGGGGTAAAATTGTGGGACTTCTCTATGACCTGGACTCGATGGTTAGGACTACTATAGCCATTGAGAGGGAGGTGGATGATGCACGGAGCATCTAGGATGCGGGTGTTGTAAAAGATAAGAAGGAAGGAGGAATCAAACATGCTTCTTACGGCCGAGGAAAGCCAGAAGACTCTACTCCGCAAGGGTTTTGAGGGGGCAGTACACGCGGCCCATTAAGGCGAGGCCAGGGTTGATCATCTACAGGCGCGGATATTTTAGGGCTTACAACCAGCCAGGGTAGAAGCATGTTACCATTGCCATCAGCCTAAACACTTGAGGCGGGATTATCCTCAGAGATAGGAATCCCAGAATTATGGGACACCCCAATCCCAGTCATTAGTGGGACGTACACAGACGTAGTTTGTTCCTCCTTACCCCACCATGGGTCAGGAGAGACAATATCAGTCGCAAGGCGCGCCTGGGGCCACAGTGCTTCCCGGTCGGGCCGGATGGGCTGGGGCAGGGTCAAGGTCGAGGCCCGCGACTCTGGCCTGGGACTTGGGGACCCAGGAGCATGTCATGCATTCTGCTTGATTGAGATTGCGAGATAAGTCGAGTTATTCGGGGGTATGCTTCTATCTGTGCCTGGGCAAGAGTATTGTTTGATTTTGGTGCATCTCATTCCTTTGTTCTTGCATCATGTGTGAAAGAATTAGGCTTAAAGGTCGAAACATTGGAAGAGTCGTTACATGTGAATTCTCCCCTAGGAACTGGGGTGAGAAATGATAAGATATGTCATGACTATGAGTTAGAGATCTCGGGATTATAAGTGGACCTTGAGGTCATGGACATGTCGAGGTTGTGATGTCATCCTTGGGATGGACTGGTTGACGGCCCATCGGGTCATCATTAATTGTGATCGTAAGGGTTCGCCTACACACGGGTGGTAGTCGCTTTATATTTCAAGGGGATAAGCAAATGCTTTACCTTTAGAGATAAATAAATTCTAGATGAAACAGACAGTTGTAGGGTTGGTTGGTAAGCCTTACCCTGGAGGAAGAGTCGAGATAGAAGTTGGGTCTACCTCTTGCGAGTATGAGGATGTTTTTCAGAGGAATTGCCCAGATTACCTCCGCATAGGGATATAGACTTCGTTATCAGGATTACACCTGGTCATCGCCTATTTCTATGACTCATAGTATAAAATGAAAACATTTGTGTTACAAGAACTCGAAGTCAATTACCAAGAATTGTTGGACAGGGGTTTTATTAGACCGATCACTTCACCTTAGGGCCCTCCAGTTCTGTTTGCCAAGAAGAAGAACAGACCCATACGCACGAGATTATTGGTAGTTGAATAGGTTACCATCTGAATGGGTACGCTTTCCCGGGATTGAACATTTATTTGATCAGTGAGGGGCACGGGTATACTCGAATAGATCTCTGCACGATTATGTTAGTTAAGAGTTAGGGGCAAACATCCACAGGATGAGTGTTTAGAATGCGATATGGGCATTTAGAGTTCACCGATGATGCCATTAAAGTTGTGAATTCTGTGGCATTCATAGTTTCATGCATAGAATTATTCAACCTTGCCCAGATCAGGTTTGTTGTGGTTTTCGTTGGCGGCATCTGATCTGCTCCAAGTCGGAGGGTACGAGGATCATTCGAGTTGTTCTCTAGGCGTTTAGAAACCCATTAGTTGTTTGGCAGAGATTCGAGTAAATATAAATTTTGGTTATGGAGGGTGAATTTCAGCGGGTCATGTGGTATCGAAGCTTGAGGAGTGTCTCAGTGGACCAGGAAAGTTTGAGGCTGTTATGGGTTGGGAAAAGATCGGAAGTTAGTCTTCGAGGATATACGGAGTTTCTTGGGATTGACAAAGATTATTACAAGGAGAGGTTCATTGGGGGACTTCTCGGTAGCTTCTCTATGTGAAATTGACCTAGAAAAAGGTCAAGTTTGAGTGGAATGACGTGTGTGAGAGGGCATTCCAGGAATTGAAAAGGAGGCTTACTTCAGCTCCTATTCTAATAGTCCTACAAGGGGGATCGAGGTACATAGTGTATTGTGATGCCTCGAAGGATGGACTGGGATGTGTTTTGATTGAGTCCGAAAGGGTTGTGGCTTATGGTTCTTGGTAGTTAAAGAATCATGAGTAGAATTACCCTACACATGCTATGGAGTTGGCGGCCATTGTATTTGCCTTGAAGATATGGCTCCACTACTTGTATTGAGCAGTTCGAGGTGTTTTCGGACCACAAAAGTTTGAAATACATCTTTACCTATGGGGCCTATAATATGAGCGGTCTGAGTGGATGGAGTATTTAGAGGACTATGGCTTCACTTTGCATTACCATCTCAGTAAAGAAAATGTGGTAGTTGATGCACTTAGTCAGAAGTGACGAGGAGTATTGGCTGGTATAGCTTCCTGAGAGTAGCGGATGCTCGAGGTTGGCTTTACTTCAACTCCATGAGGCCTTACTTGGTGGCTCTGAATCATTGCGGTCTTTCCGCTTCATACATTCACTCGTGCTGTCGTGATAAAACAGCGCTAAGCATTTTTCTATTGCTAGTGGTTTTTATACATTTTTCTTCATTTTAGTTTAAAGTAAATCATGTATTTTCCAAATCAATGCCTTTGTATAATTTTTCAATGACCAATGAGGTACAATAAGCATATGTATATTTTCATTTTAAGTATACATTCAAATTAAAATTCATTGGTCATTTCAATCCTTGATTTCATATGCAATAAATCGACCTCTTCTAAATCCATGCATTTCACAATTTTCTTTTCATTTTGTCCCTTAAGCAAATTTAACCTATGCTTTTGGTGCACAGGATAACAAATCTGCCAAGCACGGTCCCGTTGGGGCGCCAGGCGTATAAAAAGGGTTTATAACATAGTTAGGTCTCATTGGGGCTCTTGGCGATTATTACAAATCATTTCGTGAACCCTACGTCTTGCATCCACTGTACGCCCGTCAGGGGGTGTAATTGCATGTAACCATAGGGGCGCAGATGCGTACCTAGTGAAATGATAAATTATGAACCCATAATTTTGTACTAGAGCAAAGGGTATATTGTAATTTACCTTGGAGGTTATGAAAGCCGCCAGAATTGAGAAGATAGTATGCCAAAGTGAAAATAACGAAAGTGTGGTGCAATTGTTGAAAGATTAAGGACTTAATTACAATTAGGAGAAATATGGGAGTATAAGGCCTGAAAAGGACAAACCAAGAAATTCATTTTTGGTCTCATTTTGCCCCAAGGGAAAAACATAGACGAGGAAGGAGCCAGAAAGAAGAGGAAGAAGAGGAAGAAGAAGTGGGAGAAGACCAAACCAAGGTATGTTTTCATCTTGAAATCATGGGTATTTTGGATTACTAAGGTTTTGGTATGAATTTTCCATGGAGATTAGTTATCTTAGGATTATGTGGAAGAGATCACCCAAACCCTAGATTGGTTGAGGTTATGTGGGTAAAACCCTAATTGGTAAAGAATAAACATGGAATCCTCCAATTTATATGGTTTTGTAGGAATTGGTGGACCTTGGGTTGAATTCATAGGATTTTCACCTAGGGTTTTGTTGTGTGGAGTTCCAAACCACCAATACAAGTGTTATGGAGTGGTTTTGGATGAATTCCATGTTGATTTTTGAGGTATTATGGATTAGAGAAGTTGTATGAAGAGAATTGGTACCAAAAGTTGCAAAAATTAGCAATTATGGACAAAATTTCGAGGCGATGCGTGCAAAGCAGACGTCTTGGTACCGCAATAAAACCATTGTCGATAACGGTACCACGATAGAACCAAATCGATGCTGATGCCGACAGTGTTTCATTACCATAGTGTCCAAAATGCCCAGATTTGATAGTTTTGCATATTTAAGCATAAATTCATGCACCGATAGTATAGGAACCTTACTAAATGATTAAGAGAGAGGTTCAAAGAAGGTGGAACTCAATGAAAAGCGTAGCGTACCTCGCCGCCTCGTGATATTCATTGAGTGTGACTAGAAAGATAATTACTGAAATGCGTTAAAGTTTTAAGTTATACGTTGGCGATTAATGTGTTACGTCGGGTCGTTTGAGTGTGTAGGCTAAAAGGCAAAGGCGGAAAGTTGTGGAGTCGTGCTCGAGTTAGTAAACAAAGGGTGAGTGTTCTAAACCTATTTTTCTCGAATCTTAATTAATATTATTATAAAGCGTTTTACGGTATTTAATGGTTTTGAGTTGTAAACCATTATTCAAAACCAATGACTTTGATTTAAACCATATTGGGAAGAAAGCAAAAGGGTTTAGCAAGCAAGCAAAATGGTTTTGAATTATCCGAGCCATATTTAAACGAACAATGGTTTTGAATTATTAAACCATGTTTAAAGCAAACAAGCAAATGGTTTCGAGTTGTAAAACCATTTTTCAAAGAGCAAGCAAGCAAGAGAATATTTTCGAAAACAGGCCTAACTAAAATCCTAGTTTTAAGCAAGCATACCGAGTAAGGAGGTATTTCGTACGTGCACGGTGGTGTTAGGATATCATTCATTACATTTAGATTTTGCGTCGACAAACTTAAGTCAGTATCATTGGCATTTAAAGGAGACCGTGTACGTACGGGAGTATATAGGGTTAGCGTTAACTAGAGGTATGGTGATGGGACCGGTCGATTCCACCATATTTACCGGAAAAGGTGAAGTGAAGTGTGCGCAGACCCTTTCACCTAGGTGAGCGGACCTAGGTCGATACCAGAAACGATCACGATGCCCGGGCTCCGTGTTCACTGGGGAGTGCGACCAGCGGAAGGCCTCGGTGGTTGATGATTTATAAGCATGTGTATACAATTTGAAAAATCAACCAGCTGGGCCGCGATTGAATCCAGTATTTGTTTTAAAGCAGCGGTTGAGCGGGCTCTGTTTTATTTCAAACGGCGGTTGAGCGAGGCTCACGTGGTGATTTTAAAGCAAATGGATTTGAGCCGAGGCTCCCGTTTTATTTTAAACATCTGCGGTTGAGCTTAGGCTCCCGTGTTTATAAAAGTTTTATAAACTTTTAAATCAAGAGATTTGAGAAAAGTTTTATAAACTTTTAAAGCAAAGCAAGGTAAAGCAAGCAAGCAAGAGATTTGAGAAAAGTTTTAGAAACTTTTAAAGCAAAGCAAAGTAAGCAAGCAAGGCTTCTAAAAAATATATTGTAAAAGAGAGTTTTACAGTTTTGAGATATTTTCCGAAAAAGCAAAACATTTTATAAAGCATACACTCCGTGAGCTAAGTTTAGCTCATTATTTTACTGTTTAAAAACTATTTTCCAGATACGGGCACTCTAGGATATTTGGAGCGGTAGGATTCTCGACATTTTGTATCGAGTCTTTATTATTAAGAATATTTTGTAAGGAAATACTTTGAATTTGTATAATGGAGCATATGTATGTACATAGTATAGTTTTGTGAAAATGTATTGAGCATGAGGCTCTATTGAAAGAATATTGCTGGTTGCCATATTTAGGAAAGTGTAAATTTGTGTATTGATGAGTGTAAAACTCATCTATGTTTTGAGTTCATTTCACATGCTATTTTGTGCATTTTATATCCATATTCATGTAAAACTCATAAAATTTCCTCTAAACTTGGTTTTTGTAGGTTGATGAAAAGCAAGTGATTTGGCAAGAAATGAGCAATATATTTGCAAAAGAAGAGTCAACCGAGAGTCTCACAGCGCGCCACTGGGAAGATAAATTTTTTTGTACCATATAGAACATCAAATGGTTCAAACAAATGTTTCCTTGAATGCTTGGACCAAGTGTCCTATTTGAGCTTCTACATTTTTCAATCTAGCACTAGTGTTGACTTGGAAGGCATTTAAATCTGGAAATTTTTGCTCATGCAGATTAATCATCTTCTTGTTCCCTTCCATAGCAGATAAAATGCGCTTCTTAACGAGGAGACAACTCTTATCACGAAATGTGGGATTTGAACTTCCTTGATAAAATGATACTCCTTGTTCATGAGTGGTCATTGTGAATTCTTTGGTGAATTTATGAAAGGTAGTTCAAGCATGGCTTCTATGGGAGGCAATCTATCTTCACAGTAGATGTTCACTCATAAGTACCAACAAATAAGAAGAAAAACAAAAGAAAATAAAGTACAAAATACTAATAATAAAAAAATTAACTAGAAACAAATCACGACCAAAAAGATAAAAATAAAAATTGCCTAGAAATTAGAAATTGCAGTTCTTCAAAATGTCAACTTCCAATGAGAGAAAGTGAACTGCGCCAATCCCCGGCAACGGCGCTAAAAACTTGTAAAGACCAAATGATGTATATGTGAAAATATGGCTAAGGGAGTGAATGTGGTAAATACTCAAAAACTGATTTGAAACAAAGTAAATTGTACTTTCCAGCGGAAATGAAAAGTGTACCAACCTCAGCCTTTCCGCAAGTGCACGGGTCATACAAGTAATAAAGTGGACTCTAGGAGTCGGATAGCCGTACCACGAGTTGGAGGTTCTCTCTTGTGGAATTTGATCACCGTTACAAGGTTCTTGGCATTTCAGTTTTTCTACAGTTTTGATTTGTTTTTACAGATTTTAGAGGTTGTTTTGGAAGCTGATTTTATTTCTGTGAAGAGATTTGGTGTTGTATAAACGAGAGATTGATTCACTCAAAGTTTTCGAACAAGATTGGCAAATCTGAATTTTCTCTACTCTCATGGGTTTTCTCTCTCTAAAAATTTGCCGATTTTCTTAGTTTTTGTTTGTAGATTTTTATTTTTAATAGATCTTAGAGTAGTTTAGACGATTTTATTTCTATTGAAGAGATTTCGGTCTTGTACTCGGATATTCAATTTATTTCTTTGTTGAGCGAAGATTTAAGCTCAAATCTAGATTTTTCTCTTCTTGTCTCTTGATTTCTTTCTTCATTTTCTTACTTTTTGTTTGATTGGTGATGATTGGAATCCAATAATGGAACATTAAACACCCTCTAGGGTTAGGGATTAATTGTTGAACATTGGTTACGGTTCTCAGGTTATTTTGTAGGTTTGAATACTGAATTTATATAATTGCCTTGTTCATATAATGAAGCTATTTGGAATATTAGTAACATACGAAAAGAGTTGTATCTTTGATCACGATTTCAGGAGGCCCTCTGAGGTAACACCGAGATGGAGATTCACGAGTAAGAGAGCGGTAACTTAGGGACATGTCGGACTAATATCTTGGAACTAATGAACTACGAAAAATTACTTTGATAGATCACTAATTTACTCATGGTGTAGGATTAATTAGATGATGTATCAATTTAGTTAATCGAGAGGTTTCTCCTTTGTCGATGAAAGGATCTTGATCCGTTTTAGCAAAGATCTAATCAAGGAGATAGAAAGAATTTTATTAGATTTGAAGGGCGAGATACCAATTACATTGGAGAAGGCTTGCATTATCTGTCTATGGGGCGAAATTCTTCGGTCTGAGAAAATGGTTGTGAAGTATTGAAAAAGAAAAACAATCAAATCTTAAAGAGTGCCAAATTTTACAAGTAGCTATTTAGACCCATTTGTCCCATTTGTCCTGAAAAGGAATATGGTGTGTTAGATAGTGAAATGTATGGTGTAGGGAGAAATCCAAGCTATATTACATTGCTCTTGGACAAATCCAGCATTCAACTCACAAATGTTGCACTTTCAAGGGAAATGTGGAATTGTTTCAAATATTATCCCACCATCACAGTGACTCTCCTCATACCTTTTAGAATTAAGTAGTTGTTTATTTGGTAGATTTTAGGATTAGTTTTAAATCAGTTTTATTTCAATTAAATTGATTTTATTCCACATCATATTTGATCTAAATAGTGAAGAAGAACCTTTGTAATGAGGTGATCAGAATTCCCGGTAAGAGAACCTCGATCCTCGTGGGTACGATATCAGGACTCCTAGAGTCACTTTGTGTATGACCGTGCACTTGCGGAAGGGGTTGAGTGTTGTTAATGCACACCATTTTTAGTTTTGAGTACACTACTTTTGTTTTCCAAATCAGTTTTTTGAGTATTTACCATTCCTCCCTTGGCCATATTTTCTATATACATCATTTACGGTCTTTGCTGTATGAGTTTGGAATATGTCCCTTGTACCTTAAACATCTTTATTAAATTTTATCAAATCATAAGTTGGAAAAGAAAAATTTTATCGAGGTTTAAGCGAAGCAATGCGACCGGCTGCAGGGATTTCTGATCGTTAAAGGTAGCGGGTGCAGAGTTTGTTGAGTGGCCGGCACAACCCGCTTACTAGAAGGGGTGGGGGTGTGTCACCCCCATAGGCTACTGCATCGAGTGACATATCATTACATTTGGCGTAGTGATCGTCTATTTGACCTACCGTATGCATTAATCTATCCTAACTCAATTTAATCTGCTAACATTCTAATAAGGGTGCTCAAATCATTCATAGTGCAATTTTACACAGTGAATATACATTTATATCCAAATACTTGGTTTCAATACCTATGCAATTTTTATGTGCACCATTTCACAATCAATCGATTGGAATCAATTTAAAATAAATCAATATGCAATTTATCATAATTCATTTCAACAAATCCACTTATTTCATAATCCTTCAAACATTTTAGAAATAGAGAGAAAAGTGGAGAACAAACCAATTCATTTATGGCTCAAACGGAGCACACATGCATATTCATATAAAACCTTAGGGGATTTAGTTTGTCAAACAAAACACAAAACGAAACATGAAAGAAAGAAGTGTGAAGAACAAACCAAAAGGTTGTCGCTTCACCCTACATCCTCAGAATCCCGCTCTGGGTCGGCTTCTCATCACCAACCCCTAATCCATCACAAATATGTCACAATCAAAGAAAAATCCAAGAAAAAAAGTCAATTGTGCATTATAGGATTTTTGGTTAGGGTTGATGTCTACCTAATACACCTTCACTTGAAAAATTTTATGGGGAAACATGAGACATTTTTTGCTCATGCT
This sequence comes from Tetrastigma voinierianum, assembly GCA_016808115.1. Taxonomy (NCBI): domain Eukaryota; kingdom Viridiplantae; phylum Streptophyta; class Magnoliopsida; order Vitales; family Vitaceae; genus Tetrastigma; species Tetrastigma voinierianum. The sequence continues at coordinate 17,315 of JAEQBH010007501.1, read as the reverse complement.
TCCTTCAATAAAAAGATATCTCTATGAGTCTATTTTTATTAGAATTAGAACTCTGAGTCTCATTTGATTACTTAACCTTGCTACGTATTTAATGCCAAACCGGTCGGCATGCTCCACCACTCGCTACCTATCGGCTATTCTCGATTTCAGGGTCTTAACCATAATTGTAATAGTTTCTTCTCATAATTTGAATCTATGGTTATAAGTTTTCTCCAATTGAATAATCCAATTTGATCACCAAACTCGTTATTTCATTTTACATCTAAACTACTCTAATTTGCAAAACATAATCAGATTGTTCTTGAACATATCTCCATTTTGAAGGATTCCTGGGCATTTTGGGGTTACAAATTGCATACACTTTCTTCAATTAAATTGTTCTCCTAGAAGTCTAGTTTACCTATAATTTTTAATCACTCAATTTTGATGAGTGAAACTTAACTTACGTCCAAAACACCACAACTACAATTAAAATAGATTTATATCACTTTACCAATTAAACTCACCTTTTAAGCCCATATCTGAGCTGTGAGCTACAATTTGCTCTTAACTCCTTTCTATAAATTTGTAGCTCTAGTCTTATTGTTCTTAACAATTAGAATCACTCAATTTGGATGATTATAACTTAACTTATAGCCAAAACAAAAAACAAGGGATTTGAATATTTTGGACAAAGAATCTTTGAAATTTCATCATTTTTATACAAAAATTCCTCAAAACTAATCCTAAACCTTAAAAAGAACTTTGAACTTAACCCAAAAAACTCAAATTGATCTACAACCAATCAAAATCACCTTCCACATAAGGTTAGGGTTTTTTTCGAATCCAAAATCATCAAAGAGGGGAGTTAGGGTTAGTTTTCTTACCTTAGCTCTTCAAATCATCTCTTCCTTCTTGCTTGAATAAGGATAGACCAAGAATGGAGAGAAACACACCAAAAATACCTTCTTCTCCCAAGCCCTAGCTCCTTCTCCCCTTGCTCCTCTCAAGAACATAAATGCCCAAATGAGTATTCTATAGACCACTTTGGTCTATATTCTCATGTCATGTGTAATGCCATGTTTAGCTAGCACATTAATTGGAATTTTCTCATTTTTCTCATTTAAAAGCCTCATTTCACTTTCATTTCCACCTCATTTCATTTTTGTTATACCTTGGCACTTATATTACTCATTTATGACCCTTACGTCATCATTTGACATTTTTACCAAATTTATTTGGTTCCTATAAAATTCTGTGGTTTTGTCATTGTTTGACACCCTAAACGCCTGGGTAATATTACAATTTTACTTCATTTCTGTTCCTAAACATGTTATCAAACTGTTAGGTATTTTCGTATGCTACAAATAAGGGTTACGCCAGTTGATCTCCTTGGCTTTGTTGGACGAAGATGGGAGAAAGATCACACAGGTCCTGATTTGCAGTAGAGGACACCCCTGAGAAGGTGAACTTGATAAGAGCTGCCTTCTCACTACTTAGAGGCTTATAGGATTTATAAATTTCAAGGAATTTTATCAAAGATAACTTAAAATTTTATTTATAATTCAAGTTAAATTATTAACTATCAACATTTATATAGAGGGGTCACTACAAGAAATTCCTTGTTTATCGACGGAGTTTACCAACAGATTAAATTTCGTTGGTACTTATATTATGTTTAATGATGCTTTTTAAGTTGATCCCTTTTACATCATGGAGGAAATTGATAGAAAAATCAATATAAGTAAAATAATTTATTTTATTTTAGTACCATGATTAATTTTACTTTAGTATCATATTAAATAATCATTAAAATTAATTAGTTTAAATATTAAAAACTATATATATATATATATATATATATATATAAGAGAGAGAAGAGAAGAGATATATATATATATATATATATATATATATATATATATATATATATATATATTTGTAGAGAAATAAAAAATACATACTTATTACAACTTTTTGTATAGGAATAACTTGTGAAGGAGTTTAGAGATGCAAAGCCAAATAGCCTCAAGAATTTTATGGCCGAAATGAATGGCTAATGCTGAGATTACATCTAACCCAAAACTATGAACCTCTGATGTTCATAATATAAGTACCCATGGTTTTTGTGTCTATGCTAAGATTATATGTGAAAGATCAAATAGATGATGGTGCTGTAAGCACGCAGTCCCTTTCGTATATGTAAATTTTATCTTTAATTTAATTTGTTTGAAAATGTCCATGTATATTCATTAGGTAGTAACATCTAAGAGTGTTTAATGTGAGTTATTACTCATAGTATTTCTAAAAACACGCTCACTATTCCTACTCAAAAGTGCATCCCATGAATCATTTATAAAATATTTATCTAAAAAATATTATAATTAAGTGCTTTTTTAGACTTTTAAAAGTATTTTAAAAATATTTTTAGGTTAAAAATGTTTTATAAAATCATTAGGTTTTTTAAAAAAAAAATTGAATGCTTAGGAAAGCGGTAGATTTTTTTCACTTGAATAGTTTACTTAATTATTTTTTTAAACTACTTAAAGACATATTAAAAAAAAAAACCCATGGAAGTAGACCGTTTGGAAAAAAATCTCTGAAAAAGAAGCAAATATTTTTAGAATGTTAATAAGGATATAATCCACCAAGGGCATGTTCCTTTGGAAACAAAAATTAATAAAGCATCATCAAATGGTATTTAGGTATATGTGTATTAGAACCCTTTCACGATGGATTAAAAGGACTATGGGAATTATAGAGACACTATAAGAATTTGACAGTTTACCTACTGAATTTATCTACTACAACAATTTTGTAGGTAAAAATAGGGGTTTACTAACAAATTACCTACAAAATTTGGGGAAATATGTTTCCAATAATTTACCTACAGAATACCTCCAATTTACCTACTAATATTTACCTACAAAACTATTTAGTCGGTAAATATGGCACCAATTTTTGGCTCAAGATGTTTGAGACAATTTACTTACTGATATTTACTTATAAAACTATTTAATCGGTAAATATAACACCAATTTTTGGTGCAAGATATTAGTAACAATGTATCTACAATTTACCTACAATATTTATGATTCCATGATTACCTACTGAATTTGTTGTAGGTAAACCGAGATTTTTTTTATTTCTCATTAGTTTACCTAATGTCGGTTTGTAGGTAAATGTACATATTTTAAAATTATTTTTTGTTAAAGTAGTTACTCACAATTTTTGTAGGTAAATGAAGATGAAGAAAAACAATAATAAAATACTTTATAAATAATTTTTTATTTACTCAGCATATTTTAGTAAAGAACAAAATTTAAAATCAATTAATTATTTTAGCAAAATGATTCAAACTCATTTTTGATATATTTTTCCATATCACTTAAAATTCATAATTTAAAAATCATTAAATTTTATTAATCATAGTCTTAAAAAACTCATTTGATATTTTTTTTTTGAGGCTAGTTTTTTCATGGGAAATTACATTAGCCCTCAGTTCTCTTTCTAAGACCACCAATTACGTGTACTTGAGGATGAGCTGTGCAATTTTAGCCCGAATCTAATTACTTCTCCAACTACCAACCCGAAATTAGGACTTAGTCAGCTCTAATTTTATTGGTCCAAAAATCATTCCATTTTCGTCTGGGCTTGATTGTACCAACTAGGCCAATCAAAGAATGGACTCGGGCCAGGCCGATTTTTTCTCGATCCGGTCAAAAACAACCTATGATTATTTCATAGCTATTTTTTCTAATATTTAATTTCTTTGATTCAATTTCGATCCAACTTAAAAATAAAAATAAAATTCCCCCGTGCTTAGCGCTATCCAAACGTTGTGTTTAGTCAACACATGAAAGAAAAATCCACTCAAACACTAATTTCCTTCTCCGTCTCGCTGCGCCGCCTCCATTTCTCCTCCAACTCTGGCCCCTCCAAATTTCCATGTCTCTTTCCATGAGCGAACTCATTAGGCCTGCATCCTCGCCTTCATAGAATCATAGCACCAAGTGGAAATATCAAAGTGATTTCTCTCTCCATTCACATGGTTTTCATGTGATCCTCTTCCTTTATATCTTGATATGGATTTTCCTCAAAAAATCGCCTGTAAACAATCATCACTCCTGCTTCAATTTTCTTTTCTTGTTTGATCTTAATATTTATTGATTCACTACACCATGATGAACATTCATGGCAATGGCAAACGACCTCTATCTCTCGGGCATATTTGGTTTCTTCCTCCAAGCCGATTGACTTTTAATTCCTTTCATTTTTCTTTATCTTCGTAAAACTTTACTACTTTCAGTTTAATTTTCGTCAGCTTCCGTGATCAGTATAATTCGAATTCCTAATAATGCGGGATTCTCCTTTAGATCTTGGAAAGTGAATCAAGAAGTGCTGAAATGGGTATGTTCATACTTAATTTTTCGCCTTTATTTTCCTTTCTAGAAGCTTGTACTTTTCCTTGTATCCTTACACCCTTATTGTTTCTACTCATGTTTTTGTAGAGATTATGGCTTTTGTTTCCAATGCAATCTGATGGGGTAGAGAACGACACGTGCAAAGGCCCAGAACGCAAGCCCAGGGCACAGGCCCAAACCTCGGCCTTATGAAGGAGTTAGGCAATGACTTACAAAAGAAGCTCCTACCTACGCTGAGATCCTACCCATGCCAAAGGCCAGGGCCCAGCCCGACCAGCCACCCCGCTGTAATCATGATATAAGCAGTCCAAAAACTCGTAAAAGGAAAAGTGCCCAGTCTCCATGATCCGCACCCCACGGATTAGGAAAGAAGGATCTTACATGATCACGGCTCCTCCATTATCCCTTAAGAGTCGGTCCATGATAAGGAAAAAGAAAGTCCTCACCCAATGAGAGAGATACCGTATCACCATCTAATAAGGAAAGTAACCATTATTTCCCCTTTTAAACACCGACCCATTCCACCACAAAAAGGTACGCAGTAATAACACCATAAAATAGTTGAATTCTTTCCTTCTCATAAGAAAGAAACTGACTTAGCCATCGGAGCGGCGGTCGGCACACCCCCACTAGATCATCCTTCGCATGTTGCGTCAGATGACGAAATGATCCATCGTGACGCAACTTAACGGCTCCAAGAAGCTTCCAAACGGTATCGCAGAAAAGCACCATCACAATCTTTTATGTATTTAGCTACCCCACATATATATTATATATGATCTATAATGCCATTTCTTCATTAAAACTTCTTACCTTAAATACCTGGCTTGAATTATTGACCTCAATTGATAGGGTTTTTAAATCAGCTTTCAAATTTGTTCCTTCGCTTCAGGTTTTAGAAATTTTTTTACTAGGAATGCAAATAAGACTGAAATTAAAAAAATAACAGAGAAGAAAAGTGATTTATTGAATAAAAGTATCTAATCTTTTTTTTTTTTACACATAGGGTCGGGTCGGCTCCGTTTCAGCCCGTCAGCCCTAAGATAGTGGCTAGGCCTGGCCAAGAAATGACTCAATTCGGGCTTTCGGGCCCAATATGTACCTGGTCCGGCCAGATCGACCTGCCCAAATTGTTAGCTCTACTTGAGGACCCAATAGAAGGTAGAAACCTCACAAATTCATCCTAATATCTTCTGATATCTTTGCTACCTTCAGGTGTTTCCAATAATGGGTCATCTTAATGCAATTAACTAAATTATGACATATACTGCCTAAAAGAAACCAACAATAGGGTCAAGTTACATTTAGAGGAAAATAAAATGATTTTAGTTAAGCTTATTACATTTTATTTCCTTGTCACTAAATATTTGGGAGTACTTCATTGTGTACCTCTTGCTTTCTTTTCGAACAGATATTTAAATTTTTGGGATTCGCAAATAATCATCGTTTCCTTCTTCTTAATTCCCAAGCCAAAATTAAGAGACAACTCTTAGCTATTTTCATGGCTCCAGGATTAGAACATGTACAATGCTTTTGCTTCATTCAAAATAGTAGGAGGCTGCCATGTATGAGTCGCAAGAATTCAATGTAAACATCATTCTCATAGCTTCTTCTTCTATAGAATGTACTATATTCTTTGGCATGACATCGCTATGGAAGATATGAGTCACTATATTCTTGCCATGATATTGCCATGGAGGAGATGAGCCAAATATTTCCAATGTAAAATATCATTATAAGGTAATTCTTCTTCTTTAAGATATACTATAATTTTCTTTTCATAACGCTACATGGAGGAGATGATCCCAAGATTTCAACAAAACATTCATCTCTCATAGCTTCTTCTTCCTAGATTGTCGGGTTATGGACATGGGTCACCCAAGTGGGCTCGACTTAATTCGAGACTTATAAGGCAACATCCAAGGGATGTGTCTTCTAGAAAGGGTTTGTATCATAACCAATAAATATAGGAATCTTATTCTCCCTCTAGTTCGCTTCATTCAAAAGAGAAAGACTATATACATACTATTCTCATATACTGATGTTTTTTTCATATCCAAGCACAAATGTAAATGTGTTCGCATTTTATGATTTAATAATTTTAAAACTTGCACCGCTATTAGCCTAAAGCATTGAAGACACAAGACCGCTCAATAAGTGAGTACCTATTTTCATTTTCATACTATGAATTCTTATATTGGTATCACTGTGTCACTAGCCTAAAGTATCAGAGCCATGCTTAGTGTCACTGTGCTTCATTTAGTGTTTAGAATGATTCAAGAGAAGAGTTTCTTCTTGAAAAACTTTAATATTTTTCTTTCTTTAAGCAAATGATAAGTTTACATCAAAGCAAAATGATATTATTAGAAATACACTATAAGAAAACTCGGAATTAGAGATGAAAATTAGAGATGGATATTCTGTCCGTCTCTAAATAGAGACAAATTGCATATAAAACCTTGAAATTACAAATTAATTAAAGACATAATGATTACGCCTCAAATCAAAGACAAAATGATTTTCCTCTTTTAAATCATATGCGGATTAGGGAACTAGAGCTAACAATTTGAGTCTCTACCCATTGGGCTATCCCGACCAACCCGAAATTAAAAATAGTCGGGCTATAATATTATCGCCTAAAACCGGCTAGGATTTGGCCCGACCCTATCGATCGGTTCAAATAAATTGATCCGCTAGCCCGATTTTTCTGGTGCTTAATCTAGTTTGGCCAAACTAAAATTAAAAAAAAACCCTTATTTACTCCAAAGATTCCAGAATTTACAAACCCTAGTTTCTTCTTTGGCTTTTTGTAAACTCAACCCCTGAGCTCGTCTCGTCGCCTGCCATGCTTCCAATAATAGCCTCTGACGACAATCCTCCAAGCATTTCATGCCCTTCCCCATCTAACTTAGTGGTCCTTTTCCCCTCTATTTGTTTCTTCGTAATCGGTCGTGTAAAAATCATCACTTTACTCAAATTTTTTTTTTTTTTGTAAAACATAAATCTGAATCTTGGTTGTACTTTGAACATGTTACAAGTAGCTAGAATCGCTGGTCCCTAGATTGCCAATTATTGCTGAGGCTACTGATAGACAAGTACTTTTAACACCAATTTGGTTTTTAAATACATTGCTTTCTTAGCTTCATTTTTGTGTACTACGAATGCTAATTGTTGAAGGTTTTGCATTCGGATATAGTTAATGGAATTTATGAAGCTGGATGGCTGTATGTATACTAATACTCATGGTGGTTGGCATTCTCGTGTCTTGATCTTTAAGGCTAGTGTTTAGAACCCGAAACCTAAAAATGTGGATAAAAGAAAATAGGAGGAAGAAAAAATAGTGGAGTAAACACCTTTCCGTTTGGTTATTCATGGAAACTCAAGGAAAAAGATAAGTGAATCTATTTTCCTTGTTTGATTATCTATGACCTCAAGGAGATAATGATCAATACTTTCCCACTTCTCATCAGATATCAATCAATTGACTAATTTATGTTACATATCGTGGCATGTAAAATGAGTTCAAATAGAATGATGTATTTAAAGCTATCAAATAGATTGCCTAACCAATCATTTTATATCGAGTCAAGAATTTGTCTACACTTGTGACTTAGTGACTATAGTTGCAAAGTGATTTATAAATCACATTGTAGATGCCCATGTAATAAGAAGAACAAAATAAGAATTTTGTCAGAGGCACCCAGGCAAGGTTCCCATCCCTAATTAATATGTGTACTTGCATGGTGAGACCAAATCATCTATATATGGGGATGATATTATATAATGTGAATGCCACTAACCATCATGCAATAACAAATAATGTTAAATCATCGACAACATTTGTTCAGATAGGTTTTATGATGCAAATGAATCCACGCTTTAATGCTGAATATTGTCGAGGTTCCAACCCAATTGCACAAAATTTTTATGACATGCTTAATAGTTTAAACCAAGAAGGGCCTGAAGGTCAAACACACTCACAAAGAGTCATCCATTGCTCAAATGCTTCATATCAAGTCAGAGCATCGATTGTCTTAACGGTGTTATGATGCTTTGTTTCAGTTTATGAAGGAGTTGTTGCTGGATGATAATGTTATTATAGCACCCTTTTTCGGTTCGACCCGATTGGCGGGTTTGAATCAGATCCGGGATACTCTGTTACCACTATATCACTTTATCAAAAACACGAGGAAGTGATTTCAATTTAAAGCAAGCCCATAAACATTTACAAATTCAATGCAATTACTTTACAAAATATGCATTTAACCAAAAAGGGCATTTTATGCCGTTTACAACAGAATATCCAAAATCGTATTCAAATATAGGTACTAAAATAATTTCGGAGTTGAACTCCTTTTTTTTACAAAACAATGTCACTAAAACAGAGGATGCTGATAGAGCAATACTTGAATCTTGAATTAACAAGTGAGCCTGACCTGGGTCCGCTTTCAATCACTATCTATCTTCTCGTAATTTGTGCAGCTGATAAAAACAATACGCCTTTGGCATTTTCATGTGTAGTAGGGTTCTATATAATTCATTCTTCTCGCTTCACTTTGTCAAACTAAGAAATTTTACTAAACAAAAGTTTCAAATCTTTTTGGATGATCAATGTCAATACAATACATATACTTATTTAATATATAATCATTTATGGTTCATTGATCATTCTAAATATACACTTTCATGTGCAATAAATCATTTATAACCAAATCATGCATTTCACCCTGGTTATAAATGCTCTTTTCATTTCAATTTGCAATCATGCTTTTCAATACCAATATGTCAACAATCTCAAAATCAATTCAGTTATGCCCTTAATGAATTTAACCTATGTTTTCAGTATACATGATATTAGAATCACCGGCACAGTCCCACTGGGCTACAGGATGGTATAAAAACATTTGTTTTATAACACGCTTCGTCCACTGGCCGCTAATCGCTATTAAAAATCAATCTGCGGAACACTAATGAGCATTGTCCTACTTCTGCCATCGATTGAGAGGACACATCAATACGCTGTTCCCGCATCGCGACTAATCTTTATTAGTATACCAATCTATCCTTAATGAATTAAATGGTTAACATTCTAATAAGGGCGTTCAAATCCTTATAGCAAAATACAATACATATGTACATTCAGATAAATAGTTCATTTTTAATACTCATGGAATTTTCATATGCAAACATTTCACAATCAATCGCCTCAAATCAATTAAAACAAATCAATATGTTTTTCTTATACATTTAGAACAAACATTTCAAATTTTGAAACGAGAATAGGCGAAGATAGGACAAACCAATCTATCTCTTTCTTTTTGCCTTGCCGTCAATCTCGGTCTTAGGTTAGGTGATCCTCACCGGCCCCTAGCAAATCACACATCACATTTAATAAACTAGCACTATTCACACTTAACGAATATCATCGAGGCGAAGCGAAGAGGTACAATACGTTTTTCACTTACTTTCATTCTTATTTGAACCCCCATTAGTCATTTATTAGGGTTCCTATACTATTGGTGTACGAATACGAGGTGTTCGGAAACAAAAATCCAAAATGGCCTCGGGTTGCGGAACACTAGCTACGTCATGGCCGTGTACCTTGCCGTGGCGCAGCTTTGCTAGGCCTAGTTGCACTGAGTGGATCCACTTGGCACCTCGGTCTCACCACGGCCAGGGTATCCCCATGCCTTGGTGTAGGCCCACATCGCGGCACGGGTTCCCTACGCTGCAACGTAGGAGACCGACAGCCGATTTTCTAGCCTCTTTTGTAATTTCCTCAAAAAATCCTCAAAATCCCAAAACAAAACATGGGAATCCCTCCCAATAACATCCTAATATCATCCTAAACCAACCATGAGCAAAACCCATGGATGGATTAGGGTTTTTCTAACCCAAACATCATTTAAAGAAATCTAGGGTTTGGTTCTACCTTAAACTCTTCAATATTCTTCACCCAAGATTCTCGACCACTTGAAACTAGAAATGGGGCTGATTTCTGAATTAAAATCACCTTTCTTTGAAAAACCTCTAGCTTCTTCCTACACTTGCTCAAAACGCTTGGTACAAATGCAATAAAATGTGCCTTCTAAACCACATTTGGTCTTATTCTCATTTTAAGTGTAAGGCCAAGGTTCGACTTACACCCAAATTCCATTTCCAATTTTCTCCTTTTGGATCATCATCATATTTGCATCATTACCTACTTTAGTATTTGGTGGTTCATTCTGTCCTTAGATCCTATTTGATAACATTTGTCATTTTTCTTGCTTATTTATTTCTATCTGAACGATCTACTGAGTATATAATATTTAATCATATGTTTACATATTCATTTCACTTTTCATAATTTATCAGTTTTCCCAAAAAAACCCAAGTTTGGCTTAATTCATACCCGGAATATATAATAAAATTATTATATAAATTTTAGGGTATTTTTAGGGAGTTACAGTTATGATCGATAGTTTCTATGAGACCAAGAAGCTTGTCAAGGGAATTAGGTTTCCATTTCTTATAAAATTCATACTATTTTAAATGGTTGTATGATTTATTTGTGATGACTCGAATTAATCAATGCAAATTTTGTGACTATTCTCGATATTGACTACAAACTATTAATAAAACAAAAGTCAGGCTATATAAGAAAATGTATTATTTCACTAACACCAAGACTTCAACGTTATATGCTTCAGAAGCCACTACTAAGAGTATGAGATGGCACCTACATCATTCAGAAGATGGTGAGATGCAACGTTGTTATGATTCTCGTGCATGGTAACATTTAATGCTATGCATCCCTCATTTGCAGCCATAATGTTAGATTAGGCCTACGAATGATGCAGGTGGATTCAACCATCTGAGCAACTGGAGCTAGTATTCCTTCATGGCCCGTTATTCTCACTCCATATAATCTGCTCCCAAAAATGTGTATAAAGGAACAATACATGTTTCTAACAGTTATTGTCCTAGGCTCTAGAAATCCGAAGGACAAGTTAGATGTGTATTTACAACCTTTGATCTCTGAGTTACAAGCATTGTGGGAATTTGGAGTTGAAACTTATGATATTTCTAGAAAGCAAAATTTTATGCTACGAAAGGCCTCTCTTATGGACAATCGACTTTCTAGCTTACTCAATGTCGCTCGACAGCCACATCCGCGTGACTAGTACCGTCCAGACAGATGGATGAATCGATGCTTTTGCATCTCTACGTAACGAAGGAAACAAACTTGGTTTGATAATCATCGTAAGTTCCTTCACTAGATCATTCATTTAGAAGAAATAAATATGCTTTTATAAAGAATCGAATGGTAACATATCTACCTCCAAAAATTCGCTCTATACTTGAAAGGTTAAGGGAAATCACGCATTAGGCTTTAAAAGTTACTGAGATTAGAGCAAATGATCATAATATTCCTATTAGTAAATTAACCAGATGGAAAAAGAAGTCAATTTTTTGGGATTTGCCATATTGGAGCATAAATCTCATAAGACATAATTTAGATGTAATGCATATAGAGAAAAATGTGTTTGAAAATATCTTTAACACAATGATGAATGTTGACGGGAAAACAAAAGACAATGCAAAGTCTAGATTAGACTTAATGGAAATATATCGTCGACTAGAATTGCATGTTCTTGATGGCAAGTTTCCAAAAGCTTGCTATACATTAGACAAAAATGGTCGAAATGAGTTATGTATTTGGGTTCAGAATCTAAGATTTCCTTATGGAGATGCTTCAAATGTAGCCAAGTGTGTTGACATGAGTGAAGCATAAACTTTTGAATGAAAGTCACAATTGTCATGTCTTTATGCAAAGGTTGGTACCAATTGCATTTCGAGAAATGCTTCCATCAGTCGTATGGTAAGCATTAACATAACTTAGCTTGTTCTTTAAGGATCTTTCATCAACTGTGCTTAAAATAGAAGCTATGATGAGATTGGAGTCGAATACACTATTATTATTTGCAACCAGAGCTGATATTCCTTCAGCTTTTTTTGTCTGTAACGAGCATTTGCCAACATACTCTTGGCATATGAAGCAAGGGTAGCCGGACCAAATTTAACACTCGATGGATGTATCAATTTGAAAGGTATGCAAATTAATGTTATACAACTACATTTATTATCACGAATCATTATATGATATTGGTATTTATACAATTTACTGGATTGATTGCTAGGTATTTGCGAAAGTTAAAACACAATGTAATGAATAAGGCTAAAGTGGAAGGATCCAGCATGCAACACATATTTAGTTGAAGAAGCTTCACTTTGTGAGCATTATTTCAACTAACACTTCATATGTAAGGTGCATCAAGGATGCCTCGTAATGTTTAGTCTCATATCGAGAAGGAAATGATTTTGATGGGAACTCATCATCTACCCATCCTTGGCCGACTCCTTTGGAAGACATACAACACGAGTGCTAAGTGAACAAGAGATAAATGTCGCACATCAGTATGTCTTGCTGAATTACATTGAAGTTAATCCCTATATTGAGTATGCATCTTAACTCAACTATTTCACTAATGATGCAACTTTCTAATTCGAATAATTAGTGTTCTATTAATAGAATATTCATTAGTGAGTTATGGGAAAATGAACCATACATTAATGCTGTAACTGTTGATGCAAGACTCGATGACTTTATCCTATCATGGTTTAAGACTTATGTAAGTTCTTTATTGTTTTAGTTAGTTTATGGTAAAATGTCTTTTAACACACTCTTATTAGCAGGCACGTGACAACGTTGAAAACATATATCTTAAAGCTTTCCACGTATGGATCGCTTCAAACAGCTAACTATTATAATGGTGGATATAATGTGAATGGGTTCGTCACACTTCCAATGGGGTACTTCTAGATTTTCAAACAATAGTGTGTGTGCGTTGAAAGTACTAATTTGCCAATTTAATGATGAAACCGACCATTACGATCAATCGCGAAGAAGTCGGAATTGGAGTACCTTAAGATGGCCCATTAAAAGGATTGTTTTATTTAAGTGTAAGTGGTTTGACATTACACCAAATGTCAGGACAAGGATCCACAAGCAATAGAAATTAGTGGATGTAAATAATACAAGAATATATGCACAAGATGAACCATTTGTTTCAGCAATGCAAGCACAACAAGTGTATTATTGCACATATCTAAGCTTAAAACGTGATACTAGATCTTAGTGGGCTGTTTCTGAAATCAAAGCTAGAGGGATGATTGAGATTCCTGCAGAGCAAGAAATTACCCCACAAGATCCATTCCAGGAGGAAACAAATTATGTGGATGAATTTAGTTTACTAGTGGAAAATGATACTATTTTGCTTAATGACCCAATTGGTGAAATGTTAGATATCGATGTAACTGAAACACTTCCTCATGATGATGATGAAGACGGCTATCATGATGTGAAGAAGAAGAATGGAATGATTTAAACAGTGATAAAAATTAGGTTGGTAATTTGATTGTTGTATAACCATTTCAGCACCAATTAATATATATATTGTATTATTTTCTTATTCTCATGCAAATATGGGTCAAGGAGCAGGACGAGGATTTGGGATAAGGGGTAGAGGACGTGGTAGGAATGTGGTTTCCTCCCCTAGTAGATTCTCAATCATTAGAGGGATCACCTACCACACCTATATCTGAACTAGGTTCCATCATCCATGATACTACTAGCCCTACCTTATAGACACCAGGTGATAGTGCATCATCATCTGCACCACCACCTATACAAGATTCAACACCCCAAGTAGCATCACTACAGAGTTCATCATCACCACTACCCATTAGTTATATCTCTCGTTCTACCATTACACTTATAGATGGAGAATACATTTTCTTTTTTAAACTATATCATTTGAATTTTTTTATGTTGACCACATGAAGTTGAATGACTGCATTGATTAACTTTGTATGTTTACTTATAGGATACACATCACAGAGAATATATCTAGGATTATCACTAATATCTTCACGGAACGCTTTCTGTATGTGATGCAGTTATAATTGGAAGACACACTCGCGATATCAAAGCATTTCACTGGCAAAGAAATTTCAAGTATGAATTGGGTCTAAGATATATTTTATTTTATTTTATTTTATTTTTCTATATATTGATCAATAACAAATGTTGTTTCACTTGGTTTTGCCTTTTTTTTAATGTTTTTTTTTATAATGTGGATAAGGTGGAATTTGAATGTGAATAAATTCAAGAAAACTAGCAACATTTAAAAGTTTCACAAATCATATACAATAAGGTTTTTTTTTCTTTCACAAATTTTCATTTTTGGCATTATTTCAATTATAGAAACATTATCAGTAGGAAGGCTTCACGACGTTAGAACAATGATGTTAGTCAATGAAAGGATCATAACCAACGACCGAGTTTCATCTCGAAGAGTATTTGGGAAGCTTGGCAACGTTATTGGCAGTCATCAGAATTTCAGAAAAAGTCTACCCAAGGATTTGGCAAATAGGATGAGCGAGACTGAGGAGGTGCGTGACCTTATGCCCATACTAATGGTTCCTATCTCATATGCTAAACGTTTGGTACATATATTGATAAAAATTTGGATTTTTTTTTAATTTTTTTTAACTACTTATTTTAATATATGATACTTTTTAATTTTAGGTGGCCATGTTAAAGCGTCCGCCTCTTCCACATGAGCTCCTAGAACAAACTTATAAGAGGAAGGTAGATAATCAATTTGTTGATTGAGTCTCAAGGAGATCTATGTAAGTGCAAACTTTTAGTCAATTTTCTTGTACTTTCTTCTCTACCGAAAATTTATATTACTAATTCTTATATATTTCAGGATCGTGTAGTTGCAAGGTATGAGGCTGAGACTACAGCTGTAAGAGAGGATGCATCTTCATCTCAATCAGTCGATTCAACTCAAATCTATCTAGATGAGGTTAGAGGAGTCAAGAAGAAACTAGTATACGGCCTTAGATCGGTGAGATCGTTATGCCTACGATCTTAGGCATCATCCAGTTCTATCAATATGCCTTCAACTAGTCAACTAATTTAAGAATCTCGCATACGTGCTCAAGAAGATAGCCGAATCGAGGCACAAGTGCTGAGATGAGGTGATGCGTGAGAAAATGATGCAGTAGAGTGGAGCATTTGCGCATCGGTGCAGTCTAACTACAACTTTCATGCACAGATTTGGGAGTTTATTAAGGGTCTACCTATTCCACTACCATTGCTCCATGCACGATGTAGCTTCTACTGATCATAGTCTTAATTGTTATACATTTTAATTATTAAATCGCTAAAAGTAAGGGAACTATAAATCAAATTGTAGTTGAATATGGTACATGAAACTATAAACTATTGAAGGCTATCAAAATTTTCAGGTTGCATTTTTTATTTTGGTACAAGAAAATTTGAAATTGGTACAGGAAATTTTGAATAATACTGAAAATTTTGAAGTTGGTATCGGGAGTTTTGGAAATTTATAAATTCAAAAAAAATTAATGAAAATTGAAAACTAACGCATTGATTTTACAAATGTATATTCTCAAGGTAACTAAGTAAGGCTTTAGGAAGAAATCGTTGTAATGTCATTTGAGAATTTGCAACGAATTACAATAGAATTACAAACGACATATTGGAATGAGTCATACTGGTTGCAAATATGCTGTAACAAGAAAACGGAATTGCAACAGATATTGCAATGGTCTTGTAATGAAATGGTTGCTGATCTGTTGCAAATTTATAACGGAATTACAATAACTTTAGCCTATTCATAGTCTTTTGATTATTGGCATTTAGCAACTGAATTAGCAACAGATGTGAAATCCGTTGCAACATAACAACAGAATAATTTTGTTGCAAATCCGTTGGTCTCTTGCAACCGAATGCTAAAGAGTATAAAATTACAAAAAGGTTTTTTGCAACATAACTGAGCCTTCATGCAAACTGCAATAAAATAGATTTGCAACGAATTTTTATAGGTTTATCAGGTCATGGATAGTCGATCAGTTTTGCAAATGCAAGACTGCAGCAGCTAAGATATTGTAAGACTCAAGAGTGGAGGAGGCAACATAGAACGCGAGACATGATGCGTGCTACTTATCCTTTCTTATTGAGGATGAAGATACATTGTCAGTCATTTAATAATAAATTAACAGTTGCATATGGATGAAATTGTGCAAGGCATGTAAATTTAAGGGACGATATTCTTTTAAGAGGGAAAGAAATGTAAACTCGAGAAAATTTGGAACTTTTTCTAAAAAGGTATAAAAAGGGCAAATTACTTACAATATAGGTTAAAAGCTTAGAAATTCTCTAGATCTCAAATGACGAAATGGACCTCACCGTTGGATTCATCTCAAGAAATCTAGTTACCAAGACAAATTTCGGTGAATTCCAAGATGGTTGGATTTTTCTGCCAATTTGAGGCAAAAGGAAGAATGGTTGGTGATACATGGGTACTTGATGTTTCAGATGCCATGTAAGTACACATGGCACGATGCATGGCTGCGATGCCCAGCCTATAAAAAGGGGATTGGTAGAGGAAAATAGATGGAGAAAGAGAAGAAAGAGAGAGAGAAAGAGGAGAGAAAGGAAGATCCGACATCTTCTTCCTCCGCGATTTCAAAGCTTACCTGGCTGGAGTTCATCAGCCGGAGTTAGAGTCTGTCTACTCAATGAGGGCTACGCTCCAAGAGGTAGAGATTCTTCCTTCTTTGGTTTATTTCCACCCTAAGGGGACTATTTTCGCACTAGATTTTGGGACTAAAATTTCGATTCAGATTCAGATCGTCCCGCCACATAAAAATAATGTGTGGCTTGAGTATGGCACATGCTTCAGGGCCCGGAGCCAGCCTCGATTTTGATAGTCTTGGCCGGATCCGTCGTTTATGCCCGTGGTGGTATGTGATGGTTGTATGTGTGGATCGCTT